>JAMKCH010006207.1:0-31957 GCA_023653785.1 Ophioderma brevispina
TATATGCTTATATTTCAATAAAAAACATAGGCTGAATTTCCTATTTGCTCCTATACAAAATTATAAATTTCATAATTTTTGTACCAAAGAAACAGTACTAAGCTTAATCCTTTCAGATGGGGATATTTTTGATAGAAATCTTTACACCAGTGCAAAAATCAGAATTTTCACATTTTTTAGGGACACCTGTTATTTGAAATCTCTCGTTGCACCTTTAAGCGCAGCTCTCGATTATGTACAAGGAACGTTTGTTGTGCGGAACTATGATTACGTGTTATTGGAGAGGTTCCCGGTGGCACGGAAAAACAAATTTGTAGGCGAAAAGGTACTTGGGAAGGTCTTCTGAGCCGCTGTTGTAATGAATAAATAAATTGGTTTACTCACTAAGTTGGTGGAATATTTGTTGGTGGGTCCCAGGTAATATTCTACTAGCAAAACCACATGTGATCATTTTGATTGAAATTACCTTTCTTATTTCAAAATTGTGTGGTAAACATCAAATTTTTGCACACGGTCCACTTTTAACAGAAATAGATACTATCACCTTTGTATAACAAATTCCTGTATTTGAAAAAATCCATTTGGAATAAATAAGATAAAGAAAATTAGCTACTGGAATTGACCCCCCCCCCTTCCAGTTGTGGTCAGGTGGTAGAGCAATGGATGTGGAATTCAGGGATGCCAGTGTATATGCTACATCAGGAAAACAAATCTTGGCTCTTCCAAGGATATTTTATTATTTGTAGCATGTCAAAACTAATGTAGAGAACTGCCATATGGAGTGGAGGAATATTTATTTATTTAGAGAAGAATATTTCTTTCTTTTCATGTTTTGGTCCTTGGTCCTATCACTAATAGCCTCATCCCCAGAACCCCAGATTTTACCTTAAGTGGTCAATATTTTGGTGTTTGAAGAACTATTTTTCTTATTTACCCTGTGAAATATTAGGACTAAAAGATGTTTCGTTTGGATGTTGTGCCTTATTTTGGTATTACACAGTACTCTATGGGGCTTAGAAAATCACATTTTTAGCTCGAACATCCAAACGTATTGAAATATCGACACATAGTTTAACAGATGGAGATTTGAGGTCAAGATCATTCAATCAAGGTGAAAACTTTACATCCTTAAATTGGGTTATCCCCATTTAAAAATGCATCCCTCTTTTTAAATTAAATTTCTCAATTGAAGATTTCTTGTTGCTTATTTTCATTCAGTTAAAAAAGTGTATTCATCCATGGTCCCAATTTGTTTGCGGTTGTCCTTGAAATCCCCCAAATCTCCCATTCCCCTGGTGGCATAAACGTTGATCAGTTCCTAACTTCTACAGTACTTAAAACCCATCACTGTGCCAGAACTAGAGTCATAGATTTACAATGTAATTTGTTATGTTGCTTGTAATTGTGTTAACTTGGTATAAGTCCAAAATTGACATTGTAAACTTGAATACAAGAGTTTTGGGGCTTTGATAAAATTCTCACTTCAAACATGTGTCTACTAAAATTCACGATTATATCCAAACTAGAAAAATATTAAACTTGTTCTGATTAGTGTCTTACAGGTTTTTATTTTTCGTTTCAACTTAACTACTTTAAGACTGAGGTGAGGATTGAGTGTTATGCTCAATTCATTTGGGTCAGTATTCGTGTCTACTGAATGATAAATATATTAAAAACATGAACCATATAGAAGACACCATTGAAATGGGGCAGATATGCTCTCTGGAATTTGAATTGTGCAATTATTTTCCATATCTGATTTACTTCTTTGCCTGTGCCTTCCACAAAGGGAATATGGGATTTGTGTAGAATAGCTCATTATTACCCCCCAGGACAGGCTGAGCTTTTACTACCCTGTGCTCCTAAAAGCCTCCAATTTTCTTAAAATTAGCTTGGAACACTTTGTTTTCAGGGAACACATTCGCATAAAAGGTCACAATATTTTTTTATGAGATTTTTCAAATGGTGCTCAAATAGACATGTTTTTTTTGGGAGTTGCTATCTTTCAGTCACAAAGTGTCTATAATTTTAGTTCACCGCAGAACATACCTGACAAAAAGTTTTAAATGTTTGAAATGAACAGGTGAACTTGAGGATTTCAGTGCATTGTTTCATTGTCATCAATTTTGTTTGTTTTTGAAACTGTAGCCAAAAATGTCCCTGAAAGGAATCAAATTTTGGAAGTAATGGAGATGATTGGCCAGCTACTCAAAACGAGTTGTCATTCGACGAGAGATTTTACCAGGAGTCATCTCTCATTGAGAAGACCAAAAAATAGGTGGGCATTCAGTGAGAGAAAGTAAAGTTTTGGTCAAGTTGCAAAATACTCATTTTACTACATTTTGGAGACAAAAATCTAGAAATTGATAGAAAAAAATCCAAATTTCAAAAAATGGTTTTAAAATTTAAAAATAATTGTTTTAAAATTTTGTCAAAATTGGCATCATTCTCTGAGCAATTTCCTTAAAATTGGTCAGTAAGTTGAAAAGGGCAATTTATTGGCGACAGCAAAACAAAAAAATGGTGGAGTTTCCATAACCTGACCCATCTGACACTTTAATGACACACTTGAGTTAGGAAAAATTAACAGAATAAATGTGCTAAACCTTAACAGATAAACATGTGCTTTATTCTGTGAAGGGTTTCCAAATTCATAAGTGTGTCAGATGGGTCAGGTTACAGAAACTCAAAAAAAATGGGGGTCAATGGATTAAAGCGAGTTGAAAAAGAGGGGCATTGTGACCAATAATCACTGTCTCTCATTTATAGTGATTGCCTTCCTCCTTCCACCCCAGTTTTAAAAAATTGCATTTGAATGTGGAAGTAAAGGTTATTATGAAAGAAACATTAAGACAGTGAATTTGTAATTGTTTGTGATTTTTTAACTTGATCAAAGACATTTTAGTTAAGCTTGCATATTCTCTCCCCCAATTTACTGCTCTAGATTTTTGAATTTTCACAATGATAGGGACATATTTCTGTTTACTCCCACTTTAAACTTTGTGTGTATATAAAATTTATATAGCATATTATGTATTAGTAGTAAATCCATTGTATAATTTATAATTTGCACACTTTTGCCTTTGACTTTGAATATTTGTTTTTTACATGTTTTGCAATTATTTTATCCTCCTTTGCTCTAAAAAAGGTTAAAAGAGCACACTACTTTTGACTGAACCAGACTGGGTCAGTCACAATATTACAGTATACAAATACTACATGGTTAGAGGGAAATAGGGCACACTATTTTCCCGAGGTACTGGCTACGGGCCTATCACTCCGAACCTGAATTTGTTTTATTACACCTCACTATGACTCTGGGGACGAGGTTGTAGGGAAACAGTTCAATCTATTCCCTAGGGAAATAGCTCGCATAATAGGAATCAGCCAATGAAATAGCATGATTATGTTCATGAATATTCATGAGGTGTAATAATATAAGCTGTGGTGTTTGCGTATTGAATATACATGGGACATATAAATAAGATAACAGATAGAACAAATAATAGGATGATCTGCAGACTTCAAATAAATTGTTCCTGTATAAGGACAACCAAATATCAGTGTTAATCAGATAGCAGACTTGAAACAGTTGATATTATCTATAGAAATAACAGGTTACACAAACATACGCAAATACATTTGCGTGCACGCACACACATTCTCTTCCTCTCTCTCACATGCATTCATTTCTGGGGTACCCTAGATATGGGGTACATGTAAAGGTATCATGTATGTGCCGGAATTACCCTTGTAATTCTCCTAGCTTGTGGGGTGACCCATGCATCTAAATCTTATGGGAGCTGCTTGACCCTACGCATGCTTGCTTACTTGTAGGATAACGCTGTGTGCTTATTTTTACACTCTATCTAGAACCACCCCTCTAAGAGATTTTTTAAAAGGCCATTTGCCATATGTTTCAGGCCAAAATCTCATCATGTACTTGGTAATTATACTGTATAAGGGAACATTTCCTCAAATGTGGTATGAACAGGATTCCTCACTAGTTTATTGGGGTAAGGGAACATACACATATGCATGCACACATATGCATACACACATACACACGCATGCATACACACACAAATATGCGCATATAAACATATACATATTATAACTGCGCACCTGTTTTTCTAAGGACTTTAAATTGTGGTATCAAATTGTGGACCTCCATGACATTAAACCACCAGCTGTTGTCTAAATTCAACATAATTTTTTAGAGATTAACTAAGTTTTGTATAGGACATCGGAAAGGGGGCTGATTTTGCAAAATCAGTAAAAAATCAGTTCGGCAAAATTTGTCAGAGCCAGCTGGTTCTCATCCGATGTATTGAATGAACGAAAGGGACAAAGTGTAGTGCCAGTTTTTCAAAGAGTTAACCTTATCCTCCGAAATTTCTCATCGGAACTTGTAGCAAATGTGGACCACTCACATTTATTATAATCACCGTCGCTCCTAATTTAAAAAATTTAAACCCAATGTGATCTTTAATATATGGGGCAAATCGTCAGATGGGATCAGTGGATCGGCCGATACAAAAAAATATCAGCCGTCAGATCGGCAGAGGAAACCCTGGATCGATTAATCTCTAACTTTTTTGTCCCTGCTGTAAAGTTTCACAGGGGACTCCATATAAAAGTGGGCTCTAAATGCATGAGCATTTATTTGTCAGTCTGTCTCTTTATCTGTAAAATGTTAAACTCTATTCTGCACAATATTGAACTATTTTGTGTACAAAAAATATGTTAAAGCTTTATCATTTGAGCCTTAGATTCAAGTCCAATTGGAATTCAGCTTTGGTCATAGATGCAATATGAAAACCTTCATGGTCAAAGGTCACATTTCGAGGTCAAAGGTCATCTGAGGTCAGTTTGTTCAGCATGGACATAATATTACGTACATCATAACTACTGATCTACTTTAGTTTGTTTTTGTTTTGTGTTTTTGCCTATATGGAACCAGAACTGAAATTTTTAAGGCCGAAAATATTTGTTTGCTGTCACATTGTAAAAATATTGGGATCAGTAGGTCCAACATTTTACTTTTTTATTGGCGTAACACCAATAGAAATCTAATCTTTTTTAGAACTTTCTTGAAGTGTATATGCCTATTTTGGGTTAGAACCATTGCCTTCCTGGAATTTGAGTAAAATGAAAATTCTGTCAATTGTCATAATGGTCCAAGCCGTGAACTTGCAATATAGTGGCAAATGATGAAACTGGTAAAATTTGAATCACAAGCACTGAGTTTGCTGATGCCTATTTATTATTCTCATTCAGAGGCGTAGACGGGGGCCTTTTCCCGCGACCATAATGTTCCGTTAGTACATTAGGGTCCATCGGTATATTTGTTGTTGTTAAAGCTGTTGATTTGGTGATTTCATGCATGCATGAAAAACAGCATGCATATCATTAAGGGCTTGTAACCATCGGTCCATACATGACTAATTTTGTGGTTATGTTTGACCTTGGTCCCCCCTTGGTATATTGAAACCTTAAAGGTCCATGGTCCGAGTGGTAATAGCCTCATCCCCAGGGACCCAGATTTTACTGGAAGTGGTCAAAATTTTGGTATCAGAAGAAAGCTATTTTTCTCATTTACTCCATGAAATCTTAAGGCTAACAGATGTTTGGTTTAGATGTTATGAGGGAAAATTTGCCCCATTTTGGTTGACCAATATTAATTTTACGCAGTACTCTATGGAGATTACAGAATCACGTTTTTAGCTCTCACTTCAAAACGGGTTGAAATATCGGCGCGAAACTTTACAGATGGGGTTTTGAGGTGAAGGGAATTCTATCAAGATGAACAATTTATGAACTTAAATCGAGTCATCCACTTTTAATGTGTTTGCATTGTGTGGGTTGTGGAATTGTCAACAAAATGCCATGATACATTGAAAAATTGACAGCTTTTCAATATCATAAATCCCTAAAATTACCCAAGAAAATTAATCCTGCGATAAAGTGTATGGGATCAGCAGACTTTGCTTGTGATCATCCAATCGGCATATTTTCATTCACAAGTTTCATTTTCTATATCAGTGTATTTGAGTAAACTTGGTGCAGATAACACTCACAGATGCAGGTACGACTTTCTTCCTTTCAGCGGAAGTTAAAAATGTATGGCAAGAAAGTTGTATCCTCCATTTATATGGTTGATACAGCTTGTTTGTAAACCGAGAAAATATGGCATGCACATAGGTCATCTTGGTTTCTGTTTTACAGGGCTAATAATTAAAGGGATAAGCAGCGATTTGCTACTCCGAAACATCGAAAAAATCATCGAAATTCATATTTTTGTTATTGGCATGGATATGCGAACATAACCTGCAAATGGTTGGCTTGAAATCCGTATATTAAAGATAAGGCAGTACTTTTTATCTGATTCTGTAATTTCTATACGTGCATATCAAAATTCCGACTTGAGATCAAAAAAGCCTTTCCCGGTGAATATCCCAGATTTTAAGCATGATATTGTGCACCATGGTCAATACAGTTTGACCTCAAACACAAACATTATTGATGGTGGTTCGTTCTGTACTGGTGTAGACCGGAATCAGCTGTTTAGTGTAGATTTTGAGACGCCGCCGCTGTATGTCTATTTGCGGAAGATGGTATGACAAATATCCTCAAATACTTCATTTTTTTCACTATTTGGTGGTTTGTTTCTACATTAAAGCAGTTATATATTGTACATACTTGTCCCTGATTTATAAGTTAAAAAAATGTATTTCCACATTTCTCACATTATCGCTGCTAATCCCTTTAAATCTGTCATGCAAAATGCAATTAAATGGAGGCAAGCACATTTCCAGCAAAGTACAAACTCCTATAAACTAGCTGGATAGATTGGGATTTTCATTAAGCACTTAAAACAGTTTACGTCAAGGAATATTATAATAGCCACTTAGAAGAGCCCTAGTTTCAGGTCGAAGTCAGTTTTTTCTAGCCTTTTCTCTTCATTTTCAGTCAAAAGGTTTTCATTTTAAGAGTTAAATTCATATACCATTAGTAATCTGAAAACCTTTAGGCAATAATAACATAAATAAGAGGTCATGGAACACTCTCAAGGGTTTTTAAACAACTCTGATGTCTATTTTCTTGCACTTCAGTTGTGCAACCTAAGCCATTAAAATAAAACCACTTAGTGGTTTAAAGTGACCGGAGGAGATTTTTTTTTTGACGATACGAATTTGCACTTGATCGGTTGTTGAACGCCTACCGAGAACCGTTTCGAAGGTTTATTGGACAAACAAGTAAAAAGAAAACTAAAAGTTATGTTTTGAATTTGCCTGCTATCGTAATCTTCCTTATTATAGAAAAGCATGCTTTGATTTTTCTGTCATGCACAGCAGAAAAATGCTAAATCATCATCTCATTACGTATTGATGAAAAGATGGCATATTTGGTTATGCACTTCAGGTGTGAAGTAATACATTGATAAGTATTACAAATGTGCAAAAAATGGGTTCAGAAAAAGTTGGGGGCACTTCATTCTGGAAATGCCCTTATGTCTCTTTAGTTTCAAAATTACAAAAACTGTTTTAGGGTTATTCATTTTAGGTGAGGGTTAACAAGTGCAAAGGCAATACAGACCAAAGTTGAAGGTGCTCTATTTGCAAAATGTCAGTGTCCAGTGCCAGTGTCCCTTTAAAACAGTGGACACTGTTTTAATTACCTTCTATTTAATTACCATTTAATTCACTTTAATTACCTTCTATTTTGTAATTGACATGATTCTACAGCTCAGTGTTTCAAAAATAGTATCACAAAATCAGGGCCGGATACAGGTTTTAAAAGGTGTAGGTCTGGGGGAAAAAGCCCAGGGAGGGTTCAAATTGACTGACTAAAACAAATCATTTGTTGAAAAAGGTGGGGTCCAGACCCCCCTGGACCCGGCCCTCCCATGTTCTGCCTATGTGACATTTCCATTGGTACACCAAGAACATCATTATGTGGGCTGATGCCACATTCTGCACTCAACAAGAAAACATGCAAGGGTAGATCAGCCACTTTAGCAAGAGTTCCATATGTACCCCCATTGAAGTTCTGGGTGTAACAAATTCTTTTTTAATTCTGGCCTTAGGGTTAGGCCACAAATAAAAATATATTTTGTTTCTTGTAGAATTTTAAAGGGGGTACATATGGAACTCTTTCCGACACCTGAACTCACTGAGAACTACACACACTGGCCAAAAGTATTGCAACATGCAAAGAACGAAATTCATAACCACAAATTTATTTAAAATTATACCATGGATTCTTGACCACACAAAACGTATTTAATTCCAAAATTGTGTTTTTCATACAGATGCTATTCCACAGAATCTGAGAGGGTGAAAAAAACGTTTGATTTCATTGTTATGTTCCCTGAATATGGCAGATTAAATGAACTGCAAACGATAACTTGCAGATTGCACTCCAGAAGGAATACAGACACAGAAACAAAAGAAATGGCTTCAAGACAGCCACTTAATGAATTGTACGGGTTCATTAGGGTTTACTTGATTGTTTATGGGAACAAATCAGAGTGGTTGTGTGGACCGGAAATGAGATAAAGTCAATGGAAGACGGTGGTCTTCGAAAAAATCGAGAAATTCAGAGACACCCGAAATGATACTCGAATGATAAATCATGTGGTGTACGTAAATCATGTCTAATTACGCGTTCACATTGCCTGACAAACAGCACAATGTCAATGTTGCGATTAAAAAGTTGTTTCAAAGTTGTCACGTGACCTCTTTCTTGCCATTAAATTTCCCGAGTCCAACGGTGATGAATGCGCTCCCTCCTTTTATTGACATTATCTCATTTCCGGTCCATACAACCACTCCGATTTTTGCCTTAAACATTTACAGTAGACCCTGACAAACCCGTAGAGTTCGTTTAGCGACTATTTGCAGCCGTTTTGACGTTCCTGTGCCCGTATTTCGTCTGGAGTACAATCGACAAGTTATCATTAGCCAGCTCATTTATCCCGCCATATTTAGGGATCATGACAATCAAATTAAACGTTTTTCGCACTACTTGATTCTGGGAAAAAGCATCTGTTTGAAAATCACAACTTTTGACATTAATTACGTAATGTGTAGTCAGAAACTCCTGGGACAATTTCAAATCAATTTTTAATATAAATTGCTTTTCTGCATGTTGCAATACTTTTGGCCAGTGTGTGTACTTGTCAATGAAAGTGATTTGTTTAGCCATTTGGCACTATTGTCAAAAAGGTAGAACTGAAGATCAGATTTAACTTTTTAATTGGTTCCTCAAGTGGCTATAACATTAGAAGCACTATAAGAAAGACAATTGTGCCTGGGGGTTAATTGGTAAAGAATTAAAAAATGCATTTCAAGATTCCGGCACCACCTGTTTTATTCATGATTCACTAGATATCTTTTGGAAAAGCTGATTCCAATTTTTTTTTGTGTGTGTTACGAGCATTTGCTTGTTTCCCACAGTCACATAGACCACTGTGCGGTAATTTCTAATTTCTTGCCGATACAACCAAATGTGCACGGAAGATTAGGTACACGTTAATTACTAAGGCTAACAGTTCAGATGATATAAAAATCTCAACTTTTTTTTAGGTAAGCTGGTGGACGAAGTTGTGGATCACGAAATGCCCCTTAAAGGGGGATGGCCCGATTTAAGGATATGAAGTTTTCATCTTGATAGTTTGGCCTTCACTCCAAAACCCCATCTGTAAAGTTTCGCGCCGATATTTCAATCCGTTTTGATGCGAGAGCTAAAAACATGATTTTGTAAGCCCCATAGAGTACTGTGTAAAATTAATATTGGTCGACCAAAATGTAGCACATTTTCGCTCATAACTTCCGAACCAAACATCATTTAGCTCTAAGATTTCACAGGGTAAATGAGAAAAATAGTAGCTTGCTTCTGATACCAAAATGTTGACCACTTCCGGTAAAATATGGGGCTTCTGGGGACGAGGCTATTAGCAATCGGGCCATGGACCTTTAAGAAAGTAACACAATATAAACGCATTGAATAACAAAAGAATTGCAGTTTGTCTGATATCATTGTCAGTATTATTTTAATAGCTGCAACTTAGCAAACAGAAATGCTACAAAATGGAAAAAATGGGGACATGATTACATAAATACTCTTCACACCAACTTTGTATCATGCAATTTTATTCTGTTAACATAATACAGCATGATACAGAGTTAATGCAAAGGGTGAAACCTAATAATGCCAAAAAATGTTGACAATTTTGGTATGTCCTTGGTGTAAGATATTCATGAGTTAGACTAGAAAGACTCTTTAACGGAATAAAGCTGTACAATCCTTGTAATCCTTTCATCCTCTTATAGAAGATTTCATCCTAGGCTAATTTCATGCAGTCTTACATGAAGGATGAACCACAATTTTGCTGTCATATGATATAGACCTATTTCTACCTGTTACTGGTGAAAGAGAGCATGAATGCTCAGAAACTGTCACACTATTAAATGTTGTTAATACTAATTAATGTACAAATAGAAAATATGTAGATAACATATTGTATGTTATTTGGTGGAAGACAGATTTAAAATAAATTATGACTATTATATATAATTGTGTTTCTTATATTTCTTGTTAAATGTTGTCCCGATCAGTTTATGATGATATTTTTGTCGTGTCCTTGAGCATGTTCAGAACAGAGCAAGAAATTAATAATTCTGTGTGTGTATTTGTTTTTATTTGGTAATATCAGCATGAAAGTACATTAATAATGCAAATAAAACAAAGCAATAGAAGAAGTACACTAACAAAATACAAACCAGAAATATTGATAAAACTGGCGCATATAAAAAGTACTTACAAAGCCATTCTTGGATGAAAACACACCGACACCAAAGCTGACAAAACCAGGATAGCCCATTAAGCCTGCCAACAAACACAGAAGGAAGCTTATTTCCAGTGGGGTCCCAATATATGAATGCAAAGACTGTGAGTGAAGTGCAGGGAATGAAAAATTAACGATAAAATGGGAAGAAAAAGAAAGCCATTGGAGGTGGCTAAACTGTAAACTCAGCCATTTCTTGGCTCAGAGTATTACTAGCTAGATGTTTTTTTTCACATTCATTTCATTGGTGGGGATGTCCTTGATGTTTGGTAGCAGTGCATTCCAATCCAGCATGGCATTGTAAAAAAATGTTGATGCAATACCTTTTACTCCTGGAACAAAAAGTTGTCACTTGATCTGATTCTGTGAGAATGGGGATGGATATTTGATGATCTTGTGAAGTTCTGACAAAGGTAAGAAGCACCCTGAGAATGGTAAATGTTGAAGACAAAGTTGAGCCGTAACTGTTTAACTCTCTCAGAGATATTGAGGAACTTTAAAAGATTCAGCTCCATCTGACCAATATGATTGATATCTGGTGGACAAATTAAAAACAAAACATGCAATTTTGTTTTGGGTGATTTGCAAATTGCAATTTCTTATTTCTAAGTGACATTGCCAAACCAAGAAGTGCAGCAATAGTCAATCTGACATTGTTGCTCAAGAGAGTGAAATTCATAAAATTAACTCCAAAAGAGTGAACCTTTGACTCTTTGTCTTCTGAATGTTCTAAGCAAGAGTATATATGTGTGGGGGGTGCACGAGTGTGTATATATGTGTGTGTGTGTGTGCATGTATTTATGCATGCATATGTATGTATGACTGTCATATTTGAAGTCTCAAATTACAACTATTTTGAGTTCTCTATGGGCAAAATTACAGCTATTTGAGTTCTGTATGGGCAATAGTGACAACACTTAATTGAAGGTAGGAGGACAAGATTTTCTTGACCTAATTACATTTTGCATGCAAAATATGTTAATTAATTTGCATAATTTATGCATAAAATAATGCATAAAATAGAAATACATTTTTGGTTATTTTAGAAGCTACGTAGATGGGACCACCATATGAAAGTTTCTAGCTTGAATGCACATTTCACCGGTGATATTGATTGCATATATAATGATCTAATTTACATAAGATTATGCAAAACAGGAAATACATCCCCCACTTTAATAGTAGGTAGTATTTTGGCTTTACTACAAATGTTCCGGGTATTTCCCAAAGCAGACTGATAGTTCAAGAACCATCTTGTGCTCCAGATATTTTAAATCAAGGTCAACAGTCATAGGTCATGTGAAGGCATTCCTGTAAAATCTTAAGGTGATTGGGTCACGATAGATTCGTTCGTAGATTTTGTTAAGATTTCATATAAATGAACTTCCATCGATGTACGTCGAATACAGAAAATTAAAATGTGGGGTAACCACTCGTTTTTTTGCGAAAAATTGCATTAAAAACGCTATTTTTTCTAAAAATTTGTTCACACGTTTTTGGAACATTCATTTGTTTCATGGACTTTCAAATATTCAAATCTTTTCGAATAACTTTTTGTCCAAATTTTAATAATAAAAGTTGGGATATGACCGTATTCATGGTGTTAAATCTATTCTAACTTTATTGCCTTAGTGTTTTTTTTTGTTCTCTCCAAGCCCATCCGATTTGTATTTTTTGCACGTAGGAGTAATTCCGCTTTACCGAGATGTTTCCCAAATTATAACTGCTTCAAATTCAGAGTTTTATATTCATTAATATCTACTTTTTTTCAAGTAAAATAGCTTCAAAATTGGTAAGGCTTCACGCAACAAACTACCCATGATACCCCATCGATTCACTCTTTTTGACACCGTTTTGATATGCACAATTATTACAGACTCAAATGAGCTTATGGGAGTGAGTCTATTTGGAGTGTTGCAAGGGGATAAGCGGCTCCAAATACGTAGCGTTTACTGTGAATGGTCCGAAATGCCTTTGTCACAGAAATAGCTGGGCTTTTGCCAAAGTTGGTGAGAAAGATCCTTATTGAGAATATTGTATGTAGTGTTCGGGAAAAGTCATAGTAGATCATTTGTGGTAAGTTGGATTAGAAAAAATTCTATTGCACCATTGCGTGTCCCGTAGACCTCTAGAAAATCAAGGTTTTTTGTGGGTTGCCAGCATATCTGCATTACTCACTTTGCAGTCTGTTGTGCGGTGTGTGTGTATGTATGTGTCACTAAAAGGTTTTTTTTTTTAAATTGACCTCACTTGAAAATGTTGCACCATGGGTTCCTCATATGTTGATGAGGTCAACCTGTGTTTGAGGTCAATTTGTAAGAATAGTCTGTTGGCCCCAGCACATTAATTCTTTGTACTAGCGATTGGTGAAAGCCAAGAACTGCGAAATTCTAGTTTAATTCATCGTTTTTGTTTCGCTTGCAGGAGGCACATACTATCATTTGTGTATGTGCCGTTGTGTGTGTATTTTGTGTGAAAAGTTTTACCCTTCTTTGGTTCGAACTTTTAATTCTCTCTAAATGAAACCATTCATCCAAGGATTTTGAAGAGAAGACAAGGGTTTTTTTAATTAAAGGAGTCTTGGGAGAATGAATTATTTGAAATTGTAGGATGTCCTAAAATTGAAGAAGTGGTAGAATTTTTTTCCCAATAAAAAATTACAAAAAAATGAAGATTTTCTGAATTGGCAATCACTTATAGTGCTTTAAGGCACTACAGTGATTTGCTAAATAAGAAAATAAACTAAAGACAGATTGTGCATGTCTGCAACAAGTATAGCTCTCCTAACATATCCTACCCAGTGATAAGCTGAAAACACCTATAAAGACAAAATCAGATATTTTAGTCATTACTGTCTGTACGGAGACTTATTACAACACATATTTGATTGGAGATTCATATCTTTGAAACAATCCTGTTTCGTTTTGGGTTTTGGGGGTTTTTTTTGTCATTTTATGCGAATCCTATAGACCTTTTCTTCACTTTTAGACTACTCCTGCATTTTTTTTCCTTTCTGGGTGAATCGATGATGGTGCCTTTAAGACCATTTTTCAAAAGTTCTTTGTTGAACAGAAAGAAAGTTTTAGGAGAAGAAAATTATTTTTAGAACCCAAATTAAGTTAAAACTCTTTTTCAAAATCTTGAGCGCTCACCAAAGGAAGGTTCCTAGGAGTATTAAAATCTTGAAAAAGGCACTTACACGCTATAAAGCTGATAAAAATACATGGATCTAAGAGACAAAACAAAACGTGTTTCAGTCATAGTCATTGCAAAGGTGTCTCATCTATTATAACAACTATTTCAAATATGTATTTGTTCTTTTTTTTTCAATCTTCTTGGAATTTGTGGGCCGCCATAAAAGTGCCCTGTCAATGAATGAATTGCTGTGCGTATGAACAAAGTAACCTGCAGGGATATCCCAAAGTGGTTGACTCATCAGCGGCTGACAGGCGACAACCTTCGCGAGTCTCTTTGTAGGTATCGGGGTTTACTTCATTAACATACAGCGGTTAACCGCAAAGATACTAATTTTAATTGGTGAAAATAAATACCCGCAATTAATGCCCGCAATGCCACTGCGCAGAGAAGATGCACTGCCAAAGGTATTTTTTTTTTTTTTTTTTTTACTCTAAGAACTACATCAAACGTGCATGGAAACACAGATCAGAGTTGCTCAGTTACATATAGTCCTATCAAATGTGTTCTCTTTTGCCAGAATCTAATTTTTGTTATTTTAAAATTGTATATGTCTTTCTCCAACTACAAACCACACATTCAGCTATGCTAGACAACATTAACTATTTATTTCACTTGTGTTTAGTATTTGTACGCTATTTTCTTCAGTGTCCATTAACTAAACACCATTTTGGTTAATGCTTGTTTCAGCTTGGAACTGCTGAATAAAGTGATTTGTAGTAGGTTATTGTGTTTTTTAAATGTAATTTTCTTTGTACATGTATACTGTTGCTTTGCCTTGTAATTTGCGTTAGACGCACCATCAGTCTGATGAGTGCCACTGTTATAAAAGTGAGATCCTAATAAACTATAACTATAACTATAACTACTTCATTAACATACAGCGGTTAACCGCAAAGATACTAATTTTAATTGGTGAAAATAAATACCCGCAATTAATGCCCGCAATGCCACTGCGCAGAGAAGATGCACTGCCAAAGGTAGACATGACCCCGTGTTTGCGAAAACAGGGAATAGGCTACTCAAATCATTTGACTTATGTTACGGTCACCTTGACCAAGGCCAAAATCACCTCAAAACTACGGATTCAAACTCCTGAATAACTAGACAATACACTGTGAACTTGATTACAAATTTTAAAACAAAGTATTTACTTTAATTGTGTGTTTAAATCAATCTCATTCAAACATCGATTAGGTATCAATAATCAAAGATTTATCTATAATGAAGTTGTTAATTTATGAACTACTAAACTCACTACCTGGTGTGTGCCGCGACGCTTTTTTTTTTTTTTTTTTTTACTTATATATTTAAAATAATAAAAAAAAAATAGAGAAGTTGTTTTTAATATAAATTATACGCAAGTGCAACCAACGCTAATAAATACAAGAACTCGTAAAATAAACTCGTAAATAAATTGTGGCTCTGGCATCTGGTTGTGTGCTCTCAGTATAGCGTGTACTACGTGCTCTGTCAAATTTGTAATATCATTATCGATCGACTTTTGGTCATTTGGCACATGCAATGATGCATTGCTGTTTCGCAGCGAGCTCTGCAAGATAGCTAGTAAAGGGACAGCTTTGTTTACAAACCGCTTCATGCAAATATTGTAAATTGGGTCAGCATTGACCAATGAATGAGTTGTAAATAGGTACGCCCCCCACGAAGCCCAATGAAATCACTGAAATCCCTATCACGTGATATTATAATTACAGAGGAATCTGGGCACCGCGCGAGGCGAAGACACGCCTACTTCTGGGGAAGCCTCCATGATCAAAACATCAACAACAAACCACGGAAAACTCGCGTGGACAGATCTGTCAATGCGTTTAGACAACAAAAAATGGGATTTTACGCTGAATTTTGCGTCATATTGTGGAAATAATTATACCTCGTGACTCCTTGTGAATCAGAGAACATTTCTTAACCAATCATGCCGTACTCAAAAGAGGAAAAGGCACGAAAGAAAGCGGAACAATTCCGTGAACAAGAGCAGGCTCACGAAAGGGAGGTAAATAACAACGATCCTGAAGGTGCAGCTGCAGGCGGACTCGGAGAGGACCAGGAAGACCTCAACATGAGACCTTGTTGTGTTCCTACGGGGTGCCTGGAAAATAGTTTGTTGATCAATATACATGATCCAGATGAAGTGGAGAAAGTTGTTTGTAACAACCCAGATTGCCCAAACAGCGGCTACATGCACAAGTTATGTTTCCAATCATGGGAGGAAGAAATGTTGGGATTTCTGCGTAGCTGTGGACGTGCACGGAGCTGGTCGGAAAAGCAGCGTCGACAAAATTTGTGGACCAAGAAAGGGTATGACTTGGCGTGGAAAGCATGTTCTTGTACCTGCGGCAAAGGGCATCTGCGCAAAGATCTAGATTGGATACCGCCCTTGAAAACAATAGACAATGGTGGTGGCGATGGTGGTGGCAGTACTGTGGCAGGTGTTGGGCGCAAGCAGAAACGTCGTAAGAAGTCCAATGACAAACCCAGTATTGGTCGAGCCACTTCTCTCCCAGCAAATACAAATCGAGATGGCAATGGGCGCCATCGCCATGCCTCTGCCTCCTCAACTGAGACTCATGATACCCCGCCACAGAGTCCCTGCTCACGCAACTTCTCCCCAGGACAGTCCCCTCGTAATCACGGATCTGCCACCGTGCTAGGTGCCATCGGCGGCGTAAGTACCACGCATGCCGAACCGAGCAGTCAAGGCCGTAAACAAAAATTTGAGGAGAGTGGGTTTGAACGTAGCAAACACCCCAGTGGCAATAACGGCTCACAAAGTCAGAGCCGAAACAGCAGTGGCAACCGCGGTGGTGGCGGCGGCTTCAATTCCGGACCAGGCTTTAATGAATCGAGCAACTCTGGCAGCCCACGCAATAGCGGATCTGGTTTCGGACAATCTCAACCACCAATTCACACTGGTGCCATCAACAAAGGTCAACCTTCAGGCCCGAACGGGTACAACACCAATGCTTTCTTACACCGCATGGATCTATCAGCATTTTTCCAGGTTCTACCGCAGACCAAGCTAAACCCGTACCACATCAAGATGGAAGATGACAGCCATCTAGAGAGCGACGATATACGACCGTTCCTCTTCTCTGTTCTCAACTCACAGGGCCTTACTTCCGTCTCCTGCTCTCTATGCCAATTCCGTCTCCCGGTCTTTGATCGCTACCCTCTAATTGACGGAACTTTCTACCTCTCACCAATACGCCATAGCGAGGGCAGTATACGCGTGGTGATTGATCATGGCCGGCCACAGTTTCTAGGTGCAGTTTGCATGAAATGTCTAGAGGGCGTTCAACATATAGTCTGTCGCATCTGCAATTCGCGTTGGGATGGAAGCCATCATCAACTAGGCACTCTATACTCCTACGACATCTTTGCTGCATCTCCTTGCTGCCCGGGACGTGTCAGCTGCAAGAAGTGTGGAAAACCAGTTCTGGATCCGACGCACGGCACACATTTCTTCAGCGATTACTCGCAGAATATACGCTGCCCTCACTGTGGTGTTCCAGACTTCCATTTCATTAAGCCCCTGAGTAGCTACGAGGTGCATCTACGAGAAGTAGGCGTCCGTTAAATCATGGACCAAAAAAACTTTTGTATAGGAACTTATCAGTTTGTTGTTCTAGTGAAAACTTTAGCCATTAAAAAACAGCATGTAAATACACAGAAAATGTATATAAAATGCTCCATGTATATGGCTTGCATGATGTGCAGCCAAAAGTTCTGTCCTTTGATCTATACAGTATTAATATCCAAATGACTTGTGATTGAAGCATGTAAATGCAAAAACATGTAAATATTTTGTTTAGTTCTACTTCATCACAAGTCGGAGTTAATAAGAGTAGAACAGCAATTATAAGCATGCATGCCAACTTGAAATGTCTTAGCCATGTACCAACTCTAACGTGTTTACAAGATTATATTGTTTATTAGAGCTGTATTATTTTATATTATTACTACTACTAGTATGATGTTAAAAAAGAGTGTCAAATTGAACTTTCTGGAATTGAGCATGTTTTTTTTACTGGTTTTGTGTCTTTTCAAATTCGCGATCAACGCATTTTCTGTCTCTGTTCGTACCAGACGATGTGATGCCACAATGCCAAGGATTTTCAAAAGATGGCCATTTGCATAAGAATTCAACCTTAACCAACTAAAGTGACGATGAACTGTCGAAACGTTCCGGGGGGGCACTTGTTATATTCAAAGGTGGATATGATGCATGAACAAGAAAACGCGTAAAAAGAGTATCTTTTTTCCAACAGGCGATGCACGCGCGTACATCGATTAGGGTGTCAAAAACAGTAAAATATGGAAAAAAGGGTATGTTTTTTTCGAACCCTGAAATTGTGATATACGCGAGATCAAAATTATCAAAAATATTGTAATTTTGAAATAAAGCAACATGAGCAAAGCCAGATAAGGGTATATTATCAGCACAATACATTGCTTACACGTTTAGGGTGGCAAAACTGACAAAAAGACTTGTTTATGGCAGCAAAAACAGTTATGCTTGTTTAGGGTACCGTATGTTTTTTAGTTGGTGGAAATACTTGTTTAGGGTGCATTTCGGAAGTCCATGTTCACGCATTCATATCCACCTTTGAATACAACTGGCCCCCCGAAAACGCAAAAGCGCTAGTGAATTTGGTAGCCTCAAAACTGAATAAAGTGCAGCATCACATGCAGTTAATTCCGTTGAGGCTGCCAAATTCACTAGCGCTTCCGCTCTCATGTTTTACACATGAGCATGCACCCGTGGATGGGTGACATCAAAGCCGTATTAAGTTTGCAGTCAGTGTTGCTGTATGTAGTTTAATTCATTTCCAAGGGCGAGTTGATAAATGGAACAAGGCTTGGCGACCATCATGCATCACATGTCCTTGACTCCCTCTAAATGTGCAGTGATACCACCGCCACCTGTTAGGCCAAGTGAAAAAAATAAAATGGTTGATCGTCCAAGGCCCTTATTTGTTATTTTATTATTTTTTTCGAAGATGGCCACCATGCCCAAGATGGCCACCATGCCTAAGATGGCCACCATGATATATTTGAAGATTGCATTGCATTGTGGAAAATGTAGTACGGTATGCAAGAAGGTTGAAGAAATTGCTCTGAACAAAATGAAGGATAGTCTTTAAAATAGTAGAGAGTTCAATAGTGCTCCGATATTTTTTATTGACTACTTTTTCCCTTTATAAGCCTTCTTTTTGGTGGTGGTGTTGATTTTTTTGTAAAAATAACAAATAACAAAAAAAAAATGGTGCGGCGTCCAAAATCGAAGAGGGCGGGGACGATCAACTGGTTTATTTCTTTACTTGGCCTTATCACCTTGGAATAATTTGGGATTATAATTGTTGAATGTTACATGCATCACAACTTGAAACCCAGAGTCAATAAATCCTCTTGGCAAGAGTTTAATATGTCCCCCTCCCTACGAATTCTACAACCTTATCCTGTGTTTATTCCAAAAGGTTGCAGAATTCGTAGGGGAGGGGGACATATGGAACTCTTTTCGTTATGTTAAAGGTGGGTGACCCGATTGACAACCTCGTCCCCTTCCCCACTTTACTCCATATAAATTGAGATTTTGGTATCAGAAGTATTTTCTCATTACCCCAGTGATTTTTTTAGGCCCAGGAAATGTTTGCTTTTGATGTTATGAACAAAAACATCTCCAATTTATGTGGTATACATATATCACATTGGAAAGAGTTCCATATGTCCCCCTCCCCTACAAATTCTGAAACCTTGACGGAATAAACCACAGGATAAGGTTGCAGAATTCGTAGGGAAGGATCCATAGGGAACTCTTGTCCATAGGGATCTTGTCCATTTATTAACGCACACGTCCTATGAGCCAATTTAGTACACATTTTGCTTCTACTATCCAAACGGCTGAACCATGTTAACTCAAAATTTATAATCGGACGATTTTAGTGATATACTTCCATGTGAGGGAGAAAACATTGTATGAAAAATCGGACCTTGATCGGATCACCCACCTCTAACTGTGAAATGATAGTGCCCCATTCTGAAAAGCGTCCAAAGTTTTGGTTGCATTAAAAGTAAAAAGGGGGATGACCTGATTTAATCTTGATTGATCTTTTTTTATGAGTACCCCATCTGTAAAGTTTCACACCAACAATTTTAGTGATTTTGATGTGATTTTGTAAGCCCCATGTAGAACACTGTAAAATTAATTGGTTTACCAAAATGGGTGATTTTTTTTTTGTTCCTAACCAATGTAATTAAGGTCAGGGCCGTACGCAGGATTTTTTACGGGGGGTGCGGATCTTCGAAAAAGTGGACCTTTTTTGGGGGAAAATTGACCTAACCCCCCCTAAAATGGTCCTTTTTTGTATGTTTTGAACATCTCATCACCAGAAAGTGGACTTTTTCGTCATATTTTCTTTTTTTTTTTTTTTTTTTTTTGACCTTGATCGGATCACCCACCTCTAACTGTGAAATGATAGTGCCCCATTCTGAAAAGCGTCCAAAGTTTTGGTTGCATTAAAAGTAAAAAGGGGGATGACCTGATTTAATCTTGATTGATCTTTTTTTATGAGTACCCCATCTGTAAAGTTTCACACCAACAATTTTAGTGATTTTGATGTGATTTTGTAAGCCCCATGTAGAACACTGTAAAATTAATTGGTTTACCGAAATGGGTGATTTTTTTTTTGTTCCTAACCAATGTAATTAAGGTCAGGGCCGTACGCAGGATTTTTTACGGGGGGTGCGGACAGGCTCCAAAATAACCTAAGGCACTAAGGCGATTTGCCTTGGGTGCCCCTACCATTTGCCTTGGTGCCCTTTTAAAATTGGGCAAAATTGCCTTGCCCACCCTAATTCTTATTTTGGAGCCTGGGTGCGGATCTTCGAAAAAGTGGACCTTTTTGGGGGAAAATTGACCTAACCCCCCCTAAAATGGTCCTTTTTTGTATGTTTTGAACATCTCATCACCAGAAAGTGGACTTTTTCGTCATATTTTCTTTACATTTTGGACCTTTTGATAAAAAAATTGGCAAAAAGTGGACCTTTTTCCCTTTTTGTGGAGTTTGGGGGGGTGAGACCCCCCCTGCGTACGGACCTGATTAAGGTGGAAGATGTAAATTATAAAAAAAAGTTAATGGCTTTCATCAGACAGACACCAATATTTTGACCACTTCCAGTAATATATGGGGACATGAATATTATCATGCCATGGCCATGAATATTATCATGCCATGGCCATAACTTGATTCAAACTCAGGCTAAATTAAGCTTTCTCTTGTTTGTTGTGAAAGGGTTCAATTTCTTGACCTTTGCTGAAATTTTGTGAACCATTGTAGCTCATCTAATTCTACTGCCATTGTAGGCATAGCATTGTAGTTGACACTACTGTCACACTAGAGCTATCTACATGTAGATCATAGAGCTGGAATATTAAACCAAGAGGAGAATTGCGTGTATTATGGAATAGCCCAAGCCCGTAATCGTTTTCTCTCACACACAGCGCGCCGTGGTTGTTGCTGCGTAAGCACGCGCGTGTCGTCACTGTTGAGGCGCAAACACACGCAAATAAAAATCTGTGCGTCACGCGATATGTTACCAGTGTTGCATTTCCCTGGTGTTCCATTGTCTGATCGGCCGATTTTTCTGCAATAATTATGCGAAAACCAATCGATTGAAGAAACTATGCTTCTAAAAAGATTCCTGCATCCCTAATGCACAAAAAGTCTCCCGATGACCCCTGTTAATTTTGCTTAGGAAAAGAGATATTTGAGTCCGTGAGATAGCATGTGGCATCAGTTGTTGTTGTTGTTTTCACTCACTAAGTGTGACGAACGTAAAATACTCGCGTGTCTCATAAATATGCATAAGGACTTTCCAAATACGACGATACGTAAACCAAATATGGTGGTGCCCAAACTATGTTAATGAAGTGCGTATGCTCATTATAATACTTTTGGGCACCTAGATTTTGGTTACGCCGTTTCGGGAGAATCTTCGGGTCTGGGTTATATTTACGTCATTGATGTAGATACATACATGTACATTGTACATTACTAACATCACCATGTCAGTCTCCCGGGGTCAGTCTGGTGTTACGACATGAGAGTATCATTTTGCGATACCAGAACAGGAATCGCTACAAGTCAGTGCACATGTAGAGTTTGGGCAGTGGCGGCGCCATGGGGGACATGGAGTGGCTTTTGGTCCCCCTCCCCCGAAAAAGAGGTCTGGCGCCGTCACTGAGTTTAGGTACATCAACTGAGGAAGTTGTCCAGAAAGATGCCAACTTGACAAAATTACAACTGGTGAATTGGTACCATGCCAGAGGGTGTTTTGAATCAATCCCATGATGCACAGCAATGTGCCTATACCGTACTGTACTAAACACATGTCAGTACTTAGGGATAAAAAGTGTTCCAAAAGTTTAAGAACCACAAGATATTTCATAATCATGAAAAAAATTCCCTAAGTACTAATGCTTTGTGGGCTAAAATGAGCATTAAAGTAAGGGTTTTTATGTGTTAAGAATATGATTTTTATGTGATCACATGACCCTACTGAGGTGAAATTTCCCAAAACTGGTGCATTGTGGGATTGACTCAAAACACCCTCTTGTACCATGCTGTGCTAAACTGAAAATTAAGTGTACAAGAAATGGGGAAAGAAAGTGAATGTATTAAGCTTGTTAACACATTTGGCAGCATAGGCAAAATTTTTTAATAGCCTGAAGAACATTAGTGTGGCATTGTACAATGTGGTTACTGAACCCCATTTTTTTTCACAGCTCAGCCACAGGAAATTGGGGCCTCCCCTCTAAACAACACTGGTCCATTGACCCTGAGGCTTTGGTGTATTTTGTAAACAAAAGCCTATAGATCTGTCCAGATCCTTTTTACAATGTTTTTTTGCCTTTAAAAACCAGGGGCTTATTTTCTCAATACAATGACAAATGTAACATACCATGTACACATGTACTTAACTGGCCATGGGAAGTGTGACTTATTGGCACTTTAACCACTATCATTCGATTTCTTCATGTCAATGTAAACAATCGCGCCCCCTATTTTTTTAAATCAAAGTCCATTTTTTGCACTGTTTTATTGGAAAAAAAAAAATTGTTGTAGTAAACACCCCCTTAGTGGCCTAAGCGAACCGCCGTAAAATTTGTCAGAAATTCTGGTTTTTAATTTATGCTTTTTTATTGCTAATTAAAGTCGGGATCCTACTTTTTGTGTCGCCTTGCCTTAAGGCAGGAAAACACAAATCGGGATCACTTTGTCACTGTTGTTGTTGTCTGTTGTTGATGAATGTCTGTGATGTCTGTCATTGAAAAGGGTTAACTTTGCATGTAATATATTCCACATACTTTGATGTTTAACAACTTGGGTCACAGGTGCAACATGGCTCCCCCACTTGTGCTGAGGTCAAAGGTCACATGCCCAAGGTCAAAGGTCATGTGAGGTCAGTTTTGTAAAATAGGCTTAAAATGTAAATTGAAACTCAATATGACAAGTTTGAAGTTCATTTTAACCAAACTTGAATCATAGGTGCAAACATGGGATCCCTCATTGTTGATTAGTCAAATGTCACATACCAAGGTCCAAGACCATGTGAGGTCAAGTTGTAAAATGGGCTTAAAAATATGTAAAATTGACCTCAACAACAATTGAAAAGTTGAAGTTCAATTGGACCCAAACTTCAATCATAGGTGCAAAATGGGATTTGTTGATGAGGTCAAAGGTCACATATCAAGGTCAAAGGTCATGTTAGGCCTATCATTCACTAACCGCGACGGCAGGCGACACAAGCGGTCCGAGGACCGATGTATTTTTTTTAGGTCTAGAAACAGTCGTAAATTGCATCTTTAAGCCCACTTTAAAATGCTTTTAAACGTCTGTTTTTCACAAAGAAAAGTTGATATGACCCAACACTAGCAATTTAGAGACAAAACCGGCATTTTGAATTTGGAAAAAAAAATGACTGATAGGCTGACTTGGAGATTTCCTGAGGAAGGCGCCCTCAATTTTTCGCGAAATTGTGTTTTTGTTTTTTTTTTTTTTTGTATATAAATAATGCTTGTCAGTAAACTAATCACTGTGAAATAGCTAAGCTCAAATCAATCTCCTTCATGGAGAAAAACACAACTTTGTAATCAAATTCCAGATCCAGAATTTTTGTTATACACAGTATCAGTGCTCGATTTACAAAATAAATTTTACATGCACCGGTGCATGTGGAAGAAAAACTTTACATGCACAAAATCAATGTTGCATGCACATATTAACAATAAAATTTAACTCAGCAGTACAACTGACCAATTGTATGTCATTAATACAATTTCATCAAAATATCAACAAGAACACATTCTATTTGGTATTATTTTGTGTCCCAGGAGGATCTAAAATTGACTAACTTTGGTTCTGCCCTACATGCACAGTGTGAATGTATGTTTTCAGAGCTACATGCACAGAAGAAAATCCACATCCTATGGTACTGTGATATTACGTAATAACACAAAAGAAATGGTTACTGCATCAAGGCAAAAAAATCCGATTGATCTCAAACCTTGGAATTGAGCAGTTTAGGTGACTAGCTTTAGTTCTAGTTGATTATTTTTAATTGCAAAAGAATACAATTGCCTTAAAATTGCACTGGAACAATGAGAAAAATAGGAACTTTTTTTTTTATACCAAAATCTAACTTTTGATGGAGTAAAGAGGGGATGAGGGCGAGGTGGCCGAGCGGTGTAAGGCGCTGAACCGTCGGCAGAGTATAAGATCGACCGAGCGGCCCTGGTTCGAGCCCCGCGAGAGTCGAGTTTCTTGGTCATACTCAAATAGTTCCTATAAGGTCGGAAATTACATAATTGCGCAGCAGTGTGATTATGGAATTTCTCCTCGCTCCCACCCATTGCGTAAAATGTGCAGGTGTATGCATGGGTGTCCGGCACCTCATGGTTTGGAGAATAAGGTAAAGCTGTGGTCCCGTGTATCAGGAAGTAATTCCGAACACGTAAAAAGTTGCGGACCTTATCGGAAAGAGTAGGGGACCATCACGGATCTGTACCTGCAAACATTACTCTTGGTACCACCCCCCCTGGGTCCCTTCCACCCACACTAGGCAGCGTGGAAGGGTAGGCCGACATCCAGCATGGAAACATGTTGAGGCTTTCGTCCACAGTGGACAGACAAAAAGGGATGATGATGATGATGAAAGGAGGGATTGGGTTACCCACCTTTCAGTTGTGCTGCTACTCATAACATGCACAGATTGTACACTTGAAAAACAAATGCCACCAAAATGATGTACCTTGGAACAATATGCATGTCAAAACTCTTAAGTCAAGTTATTTTTACGATTGAAATGGAAATTTTCACAGATGGTAATACTGCTAAATAAAAATAGTCTACAAAGTACGTGTTGTTTTATGACAAATTTGCATCTCATGTACATGCACGTATAGACTACGTACATGTGTACATTGTATAAATGAAGCCCTCGATTTTGTACGAAACAAAAAACTTGGAAAACATGTGAAGATTAGTCAAACTTTGGTTTTATTAAATTGCTTTTATTAAAACAATTTCATTTGATGTTTGTGTACCAAGAGTTAAACATTGCTCAGTCTGCCAGGGACTGCCTTTTAGTGCTATAGAAGCGTGCTCTCGAATCACTCCCCTAATCACCCACAGGGGAGTGATTGTGAAACTCCTTCTTAGAATCTGACCCATATTCTGTCCATTACATACATTTATTTTGACCATTTTGGTAGATCTTAAAATGACTTTCGCAGGGATATTGTGTCTCTTTGAAGGGAAACAGAGAGGTTTATTTCTTTAGATCCTATTGATGCTTGACATTTTTTGTCTGCTATCTATTGATCCCTTTAAAGTTCCAGGAGAGTTCTGTGCCCGAGGCGCACTTCATTTTGGTTGGGTAGGGGGTGTGCGGGGGGGGTCTTGTGAACTGAAGTCAGTGGCCATGGCTGGAAAAAAATGCCAAATTTCTTGGGAACACAAATACAAAAATTCCTTCCAAGATTGCAAAATTTCCATTCAGTTCTTTGTATTTCTTTATGTTTGAAAAAAAAATTCTCCAATATTAAGATTTCCCTGGAACCAGGTTCCCAGTTCCAACACATTCCAGCTGGTTTTGGCCAAAGTACGGGGTCTAAGAATTGAAACATAGTTGAACGGGGGTTTGAAATACCGCAGAAGAGTTAAAAGGTGGGGTCTTGACCACCGGCACATCCGTACTGCCATTTTAGGTCAGTGCCCCCACCCACGGGTATTTGTCACCCCCTGCTCATTTGAAAAGGCCGTCCCTGCTCTGTGAGAAAACAAGCAAACAGTTTGTTCATGAATGCTCATATGAAGTTGCAGTTTGCTCACTATCTACCATTCTTGCTGAATGGAATCAGTTTTACACGTTTGTATTGTAATCTCTCTAAAAAGAAAGGCAGCAAAGAAAAAAAGTTATTTTTATGTAAAAACCAAAAGAAAACTGAAATCTTACAGTTGCCATTTTAAAAAAATATGCAGCTGACGTAGTGTACAGGTTGAAAAACAAAGTTCTTAAAATGTATGAAACTTTTATTGGATGTACTAACTTTCGTTACCACGCTTTATTGAATGTAAAGATACATATTTCAGTGTTACCCTTGTGTTGTTTTTTTTAAATAGGTTGGATAATTGTGACAACATTTGTGGGATGATGAAAGAAAAGGATCTTGCACATAAATTAGTCTGTACGGTACAGATTTTTAGTGTGTATTGTAAATGTCATTACAGGTATCCCGCGAGTTGATCAAAGTACAAGGTTGCCGCATCCTCACAGTGGCGGCGCCAACCTCTTTTTCTGGGAGAAACGGGTGGAAAATTGAAATTTTTGGGGGCAAAATTGAAAATTAGGGGGGGGGGGGCCTTTTTTGAAATTTTGGAGATTTTAAACCAATTTGGGCCAAAAATCGCTTATTTTCCCAAAATTTGACGGTGTTGTCCCAAATCGCAGATTTTTGCCCCCGAATCCGTCATTTTTCTTTCGGCGGTGGGGGGGGGGGGGCAAGAAAAAAAAAGTAGGGGGGGAAAATGTCCCCCATGGACGCGCCCACGCAAATCCTCATGAAACTTTTGCAACACAAAATGCAGACAACGTCAGACACAGTAGCGGAATCTAGAGGGGACAGTGCCCCTAAATTCTAAAAATTGACCAAAATCTTTCAAAATCAGCTATTTTGGCCAAATATGAGTATCAATATAATATGAGACGAGGTTCGGAACGGGTAACGGGGTAAGTTCAAGACGAACTGTTCAATTTGTTCTACGTAGCTTGTGATCGCAAAAGAATTGTCGGAATAAAATATTAGTAGATGTCTTCACAGAGAAAACTAGAATGTCCGAAAAAATTGGTGAGTGATAACTTGTTCAGTTCTTTGTTCAATAGGGCCCTTTCATAAAAATATGTAAATCGGTAAAATATGGATTGAATGGACTTTTGCTTTGCCCTCAGATCATCAAGGCATGCAAAAAAAACAATACGTGCACTGCGTTCACCTTGCATATTTCTGATATTTCTGAAGGTGTAATTGTGTATTCTCTGCATGCTTGGGTTGTGCTGGAGACAGGTCTGGCCAAGTACTTCTTGACACCTGTGCAAGCGCCCTATTTGTTGCACTTGGAATATCGGTGGTTTTGGTGCTTCTATACCAAATGCGTCCTATTTCTGCATTGCGTTTGTAACAAACAAAGTACACATCATGATTCACCCGAAGAGTTCAAAATATTTGAAATTTGCAGGAATACATGTAGCTTAAAATTGAAGATAAGTCTGGAGAATTCTCCTAAGTCTTACGTACTTTTTTCAACTGAACAATGGCCAGAAAAGGAAGAAAAAACGCATTGTTAATGATAGACTCCATTCAATTACGTGTCTGTAGTAAGTGTCCGTACGGAAAGTGACTAAAATATTCGACTTTATCCTTATTTGGTTGCTTCTAGTCTTAGCATTTGCAGGGTATGTAGGGTACCCGCGTCCTATTGTTACAGACATGAAAATCTGATTTTTGATGATTTTTTCGATGTTAGACTTAGCAGAATCAGTGATAGTATCATCTTTATATTTGATGTTGTGAAAACTAAGGAAATACTTCATGTATTTAGAGCCAACAAAAAATTATTATGTGAAACATGTATGATAAACCAATTGTGAAGACAATGAGCGAAGAGAAGGCACGGAAAATGAGGAGCCTTCCAAATAATGACATCAAAATTGGAAGATGCTAAAAGTCTGATGTCATTATGAAAGCCTGGAGTGCCAGTTCAGATGGTTATTTTCCTAGATTTTGTACACAGCAATGTTGATATTTGAAAAAGAAGTATTTCATTGTTTATTCTGGAGGACAGAAAACAAAACTTAGGTCCAGCAAAATTGCTGTATTGTCCTCAATTGAAAAAACGATTGGAAGGTTGGTGAGTTGGATTCCTGTTTTGTGAGAAGTGATCACTCTTTTAGGGAGGTACATGTAGGGTGAGAAGGGCTTGTACAATTGAGCCCCCTCTTTTGTAGCATGGCCTGTCTCAGAAAGACCCAAGTTCTTAACTGCAGGTTGAGCATCCTCTCACTTATTCCAACATCTTGTCACTTGTTCCAGTGCACCCTCTCCTGGAAGAATCAAACTGGAGATTGGTGACCCCTCCAGGTTTTTCAAATTTCACCTGATTGTGGTGGAGCCAAGGTGAAGATCATGAACACATTGTCACAATATCTTGTAACAAAAAGTTAAAGGTGCAACGAGAGATTTCAGATATGAGATGTCCCTAAAAAAATCAAAAGTACTGATTTTTGCTCTGATGTAAAGCTTTCCATCAAAAATAACCCCATCTGAAAGGATTAAGCTGAGAAATGTTTCTTTGATACAAAATTTTTGAAATTTCTAATTTCGTATAGGAGCAAATACGAAATTCAGCCTATGTTTTATATTGAAATATTATCAAATCAGAATCGCCTTGTTTCTCTCTTTTAAGACATTCGAGCCAAATACAAGGTAAGAAATTCAGTGAGTATGTATCTTGAAATTACTTAAATATTATGAAACAATATTTGGGCTGCCTCAAAAATCTCTCGTTGCACCTTTAGGTGTGGCATCAGGATTAAATTGGCCGTCAAATTTCTTTAAAATTTGATATATAGTCTATCATTTGTGTTATAACAAATCTGAATAAAAAAAAAAGGGTTCCTATTTCGTTTTTGAGAAAAAAGAGTTTACATTTACATTTAAAAATATTTTGCTCAAAATTACAATATTTACCACGCAACTCTATGGGAAAATGCGATGCACCGATACTAACGTGCCCCAAAAGATAACAACGGGGCCGAACGTGTTAGATTTTTAACAAGGTTGAGGTCTAAGTGCATACTGAAAAAAACAGAAATAAAAAATGGTGTTCACCGACTTTGTTTTCCTGAACAACCGCCGAAAACCGTCATTTTAGAGGGACTTTTGAGAAATCCCGTCGTCACTAGAGTCGCTGCGTCTCGCGTTATTTTACGCCTAGATGTCACGCAGCAAAACAAAAAAAATGGGTGCGTGAAAGGTAAGACGCCTAATTAATCAGGCGCGTTCTTAGACAAGTCCTAGCAACATCAGGTTCTACGCATTTTGCGAACGCTTTACAAATTCGCGTAAACGCGGAGGGAAAAACGCTCATGAATTTTGCGACGCTAAACATCACAAACGAATGACACGCTTGCTCAATCTCCGATTTTTATTAAAGCGGGCTTGCGCCGTACTCCTTAGAAACCAAAGCATAGCAACCACCTTAAAAGTGTACTTTGTGGGGGCAATAGATTTATTGCGCTGTACGCCAACGGAGACATATTTTATAAGGTGGTAAATTAAACATTGCTGTTTGAACCTTTGATTTATGAAGAGGAGTGTAAGTTTATTTTAAACATTGACCCCACCTACCCCATGTGCTACTTGATTTTGTAAAATTTGTTTAAGAATGTTCACATTTGACAATGTCTTATCTACGCAACTACATGTACATGTCCAGACCACCTTATTTCTTTCTTCATTGTTGTTCATATTTAGAAATGAGGTAGATGCTATTTTTGGGCATAAGGTATTTAGAAAGTACATACCAGGTTCGGCAGTCAACTCCTCTTTTTACCTCTTGATTCTTGGAGCATTATGTATAATAATTACTAATATTTATTATGCCAATTTGTCAACTCTGCACATTTTTAAGTAATGCTTCGAGCATCAGATACAATCGGATTGTAATAAGTCAAACGTGATAGTAATGCATTAGGTATGCATTTAGAGTTCTTGTCAAGTGTGTTTAATGTTTTATTGCTTGCTATGAGCTAATATAGCTCAATTTTACATGTATAATGTGTATCTCTTCTAAAAATGAATAAGCTACATAAGCTTTGCAAACTTTATCTTTTCCAGTCCTTGACTGTTTATATCTATATTTAAAAAAAAAGAGACAAATGTTTTATGTTGCAAAATATCAGGTGTAAAAATTAGTCGAAAGAGAAAAAAACAAGGGTGCTCTTATGGGAAAACGTAAGGGCATTATCAGTAAAAATGAAATGACTGATGTTAAAGACACTATCAGTGATTTACCCAAAAGAGTCAAAATATTTGAAATTTGCAGGAATAGCTTAAAAGTGAAGGACAAGACTGAAGAATTCTTTTACTTTTTCCAATTGAAAATTGACAGAAAAGTCAGAAAACATTTGTTCAAAGGTACAAATCTCCATTTAATTAAATGTATAGTGTCTGTATCCATGGACAGTAATGACTAAAGTATCAGATTTTGCTTTTGGTCTTACCACTTGTAGGGTATGTTAGGTTACCTGTACTTGTAACAAACATGCACAAATCTGATTTTTGTGGGCCGCCAGCTATAGCTGGCAGGACCACTTAGCAATCCGTTGTGCGTGTGTATGTGTGGATGTGTGTGTCACAAATTGTTAAGTTTTTTTTAAATTGACCTCAATTGAAAAGTTTAACTTCAATTGGAACCAAACTTCTGTCATAGGTGCACAATGGGATCCGTCATATGTTGATGAGGTCAAAGGTCATGTTGAAAGGTCAAAGGTCATGTGAGGTCAAGTTGAAAAATGGGCTAAAAATGTAAAATTCATCTAAATTGAAAACTTGAAGTTCAATTGGAACCAAACTTTTGTCATAGGTGCACCATGCGATCCCTCATATGTTGATGAGATCAAAGGTCACGTGCCAGGGTCAAAGGTCATGGGGCGGCCCACAGCTTATATTCTTTGAATATAGCGAGCGCGAAAGCCAAGAACCGCGACATTCTAGTTGATTTTTTTTTTTAATTTTTCGATATAGTAAATCAATGATAGTGCCTTTCAGGACAAGTACGTTATTATTATGTCAATGTCAAGATCGGGAAAACTCTGTTCCATTGTATGTTGGCAAAGGAAAGTGAAAACTGGTTCATTTTGGATAATCATTTTTGAGAAGAAAGTTTCTTCCAAGGGCCACCTTCATAAATGTAATTTTTCTTACAGTTGTGCAAAATGGTTTATGGCTTTAAGATTCTAGAGAGGTAAACAGAAATTTTAATTCTCTCATGAATAAAGCAAGATTTTTTTGAAGTTTCATGCTAGAATATTTGAAATCACCAAAACAATTGCATGGATGTATAAAGCCAATGTTTTGTCAAATTGCATGAAGAAGATGGTGTCTTTAAAAATCAAACCTAAAAATATGATCTACCTGTGTGTTTTCTCATGTCCCATCATGCTTTAAAGATATCAGAGGGACTATCACATGAAACCCTTGGTGCAATTCATTGTATGTCACATGATTGAATCAATAGCCCATTGCATGATGGGGCTAGCAAGGGAACAATT
>JAMKCH010006208.1:0-54333 GCA_023653785.1 Ophioderma brevispina
ATAAATAAACAACTGACCGAAATCTAATAACCTCCGGGCTGATAACATAACACTGACGCTAATCACATAACCCTTACCGCTGAAACAATACCCTGTCGACTGCCTAATCGCATAACCCAACGCAATAACATAGCCCCGACGCTAATCGCATCAACCCTACCGATCATCACAAACCCTGACGCTTTCACCTACAACCCTGACGTAATCACTTAACCGGACGCTAATCACGTTACCCTGATGTATCACATAACCCTGCGCTAATCGCATAAACCATGACGCTACTACATAACCCGGACGCTAAATCACATAACCATACCGCTGTAAAATAAACCTGGAGCTAATCACATAAACCCGACGCTAATAACATAACCCTGACGCTAATCACCTAACCTACCGTGATAAAATAAACCCTGCGCTCATCACAAACCCTGACGCTAATCCACAAACCCTACCGCTGATAAAATAACCATGACCGCTAATAACATAACCCTGGACGCTAATCCCATAACCCTACCGCGCTAAAATTACCCTGACGCTTATCACATAACCCTGACGCTAATCACATAACCCTGACGATAATAACATACTACCTACCAGCCTGATAAAATCACCGACGCAATCACAAACCATGACGTAATACATAACCCTTCCGCTGATAACATAACCCTGACGCTTATCACATAACCCTGACGCTAATCACATAACCCTAACGCTGATAAAAAATATCCATGACGCTAATCACATACCCCTGACGGGGGGGGGGGTTAATCACATACCCTTACCGTGATAAAATAACCCTGACGCTAATCACATAACTCTGACGCTAATCACATAACCCTAACGCTGATAAAATAACCCTGACGCTAATCACATAACCCTGACGCTAATAACATAACCCTGACGCTAATCACTAACCCTACCGCTGATAAAATAACCCTGAAGCTAATCACAAAACACTGACGCCTAATCACATAACCCTACCGTGATAAAAACCTGACGCTATCACATAACCCTGACGCTAATCACATAACTCTGACGCTAATCACATAACTCTGACGCTAATCACATAACTCTGACGCTAATCACAAACCCGGACCGCTAATACATAACCCTAACGCTCGATAAAATAACCCTGACGCTAATCACATAACCCTGACGCTCATCACATAACCCTGACGCTCATCACATAACCCTGACGCTCATCACATAACCCTGACGCTAAACACATAATCTGACGTAATCACAAACCCTACCGACTGATAAAAATAAACCATGACGTAATCATATAACCTGACGCTAATCACATCACCCTGACGATAATCACATAACCATACCGCTGATAACATAACCCTGACGCTAAACATAACCCTACCGCTGATAACATAACCCTGACGCTCATCACATAACCCTGACGCTCATCACATAACCCTGACGCTCATCACATAACCCTGACGCTAATCACATAACCATGACGCTAATCACATAACTCTGACGCTAATCACATAACCATACAGGCTGATACACATAACACTGATGCAATCCATTAACCCTAACGCTGATAAAATAACCTGCCGCTAATCACATAACCCTTCCGGCTGATAACATAACACTGACGATAGTCACAAAACCCTGCGCTAATCACAAACCATGACGCTAATCACTAACCCTGCCGCTAATCACATAACCCTACAGCTGATAACATAACCACTGATGTAATTCAACATAAACCCTAACGCTGATACCATAACCTGCGCTAATAACATAACCTACCGCTGATAATATAACCCTGACGCTAATCACATAAACCCTGACGAATCACATAACCCTGACGCTAATCAAATAGCCCTGACGGCTCATCACATAAACCCTACAGCTGAAACATAACATGATTGGCTAATCACATAACCCTAACGCTGATAACCATAACCCTGACGCTAATCACATAACCCTCCCGCTGATAACATAAACACGAACGTAATTCATATAACCCTACGCGCAAAATAACCGTCGACGCTAATGCAAACCCAACCGCTAATAACATAACCCCGACGCTAATCGCCTACCTGACGCTGATAATAATAACCCGACGCTAATCGCATAACCCAACCGCTAATCACATTAACCCTGACGCTAAATCCGCATTAACCCTACCGCTGAAAATATAACCCTGTCGAGCTAATCGCATAACCCAACCGCTAATAACATAACCCCGACGCTAATCGCCTAAACCTGCCGCTGATAACATAACCCTGACGCCAATCACATAAAACCTACCGCTGATAAAATAACCCCTGGACGCTAATCACATAACCCTGACGCTAATCGCAAACCCGACCGTGATACATACCTGACGCTAATCGCATACAACCACCCTTCCGCTGATAACATAACCCTGACGCTAATCACATAACTCTGACGCTAATCACATAACTCTGACGCTAATCACATAACTCTGACGCTAATCACATACCCAGACGCCTTTAATCGATAACCCTACCGCTAAGAAACTAAACGCCGACGGCTAATCGCATAACCTACCGCTGAGAACAGAACCCTGACGCTAATGGCATAACCCTTACTGCTGATAACATAACCCTGACGCGAATCGCCTTAACCCTAACGCTTGATAACAATAACCCTGACGCTAATCGCATAAACATACCGCTGGATAACATAACCCTGACGTAATCGCAGACCCAACGCTATTAACATAACCTGGACGCTACTCGCATAACCCTACCGTAATAAAACATAACCCTGACGTAATCTGTGCATAAACCCTACCGCTCATAACAGAACACTGACGCTAAGCGCTTAACCCTACCGCTGATAACATACCCCCTGACGCTAATCACAAACCCTCCCGCTAATAACATACCCCTGACGCTAATTCACTAACCCTGACGCTGATAACATAACCCTGGCGCTCATCACATAACCCTGACGCTGATCATAATCTTACGCTAACCACATAATCTAACGATAATAATATAACCCTGACGCTTATCACATAACCCTGACGCTAATCACTTTTACCCTGAGTTTATCACATAACCCTGACGCTAATCAAATAACCCTGACACTAATCAACCATAAGCCCTAACGCTGATAACAAACCATGACGCTGATAACATAACCCTGACGCTTATCACATAACCCTGACGCTCATCACATAACCCTGACGCTGATAACATAACACTGACGCTAATCACATAACTCTGACGCTAATCACATAACTCTGACGCTAATCACATAACTCTGACGCTAATCACATAACTCTGACGCTAATCACATAATCCTGACGCTAATCACATAACCCCTGACGCAATAACATAACCGTAACGAGATGCTAATAGAACCAGTGACGTTGGATCACATAACCCTGACGCTGATCACAAAGCCCTAACACTGATCATGTAACCTAACGTAAATCGCATAACCCTAACGCTAGTCATATAACCTAACTCTTATCAGTAACAATCCGGGGTCTCAAAATAAGAGAGCTCAAAACGCCCTCTAATTCACGAAGAGAAAAGAGTGAACCACACCAAATTAATACACATCTGAAAACGTATTTAGTCGTTAGGTTTCCGACACCGAAAAAAAATCTTTCAAAGGACATATACTGGACAGAGTTATGGTCGATTGAATATTTGTACAACTTTTTCATTGTATCCACGGATTGTAACTGTTTCAGTAGTCTTTAGGAAATAATATCCTCCCATAGCTCATATTTTGTTTATAGTTTCTTTTGTTTTTAGCGACAACAAAGGTCAGGCAATCCTGGTTTTAAGGGATTGTATTATCTCACCTTATACCTCCCATATGAAGATTCGGGTTGGGTTAGGGTTTAGGTTAGGGGTTTAGGAACCCTAACCCATAAACCGGAACCAACCCGAATTTTCATAATGGCAGCTACATTTAAAGGTGAAATAATAATCCGTTCGGCCTGACGTAAGCATGGTAAGCATGTTGCGGTCATCCAATTTGGACCACAGCTGTTCCACGCCTGTTGTGTGTTTCTGTGCAAGTGCATTCGCTGTGCGGTCCAGATGTCAACAAAGAATACGATTATTTTTATGTAAAGGGCAAGCGTTTACATTATTACTTTCAATGTTCAATATGTGGATTATTTTGTATCCAGAGAACTATATATAGTCTTTTCTTAAACAATAAAAATTCTTTAGTTATGTGTTTATAGATGTATAGTTGTAAATTAATGATTCCAAGGCAGTTATATAAAATATTGCTGTCTACTGTAAATAGCACAGTGTTAGTTTTACAAAAGACCAACAAAGTAACGCACGTAGAAATAATTAGTAAAACAGTCCTTTTAAAGCTTTAAAAGTGTTAATGTGAGCAATTTCTACCTTAAAGGTATAGGCAGGTGTTTCCAAATGATTAACCTAAATGATTAACAGGAAACACATTAAAATTGTCATGTTAAAAATGTTAAATTTATACCACATCCTTAACATGCCAATTAAAACGCATTTACAATTAATGTTACATGTTACAAACGTAACGTAGTTATTAGTATTAATCATTGGAACATGTGCCTAATAAACCACCGTGTAGAGTCTCACTAACAAAAACTCGTTAAAAAAGTGGTATCCCGTTAATTTATACAGTGCTGCAAACACGGGGAAAACGAGTAAAACAAAACCTAAACGAAAAACCCAAGAACCCCTCAAAAATACTAAAATATATCCTTTATACAGATCCTATTAGTCTTGATAATCAGACAATTATTACAAACTTTGGTGACCTTATTCTTCAGGAACACTGCGAATAGAGAAAGGTGAAAAGTTTATGATATTGCTGACACCCATAGTAACACAACTCTCGTTAGATGTAAACTAAGTACTTTGACAACACATGGTTGTGTTCACGGCATTTGGATGAAGTAAAACATCATTGACGCTTGGTACTCGATGTCTTTTTACTCTGGCGATATAACAAAATGATTACTACGTGTAAACTCAGAGTTTCACAGATATTTTGATAGTTAGTAATAGAGCGATTGATGTGATATCTTTCAAATTGAAATCATATTAAATTTACATATTCTTGTAATAAAAGTAAGTTTTTATAATCTTTCTTTATAATAAAATAATCTTAATCGCAAGTTGTGAACCGTCTCTTGGAACCAACCAAACGCCAGGGGGGACCACCACAAACCACTCACATCAGCGATAGAAACCATTTTTAACCCAGCAGAAGCAGACCGTGCTCGAGGATGCTGTTATTAATTATGCCGCGTTAATTGACATCTTAAGACCGCCGAGAAAGGATAATTGCGTGCCCAACACATTGCCACCCTTGGACATGTTATTAATTAAATAACTTTTTTTCAAAACCCCAACCGCCGCCTTTTAAGTCATATCTATAGCCAGGCGTCTACATCGGCAATGTAGATTTTTTTTCTAACAAACCTGCAGCGAATTTTAACATCACGTGGCGACTTCTGTCTGAAATAGACGGGATTTGATGATGAAATAAAGTCCAATGTGACAAAGGTGACGAAGGGACAAAAGGTTTCCGGCTATCTTGTGTTTAATAGATGGGCAAACATATTAACGCATTAATTTACTATAAGTAAATGTTCTTGATAAATTGTTCTTATAACTTGCTGAATTTGTAATAAAGATGCTTTAAAACTTAATTAAGCGTAGCTTGTAAAGGCTCTTATTCAACCTTAGTGCAATTCATGCAACTATCAGAAAAACAATTCCAAGCAAGGAGAGGAGAGGAAAAGGGGGGAGAGGTAAGTAGAAAATGAAAGAAGGGTGAAAGAGAGAGATGGAAATAAGAGAAAAGAGAGAAACAAATTAAAAAAAAAGAGGGCAAGAAAATAGAGATAGAGAAAATATAATGATTATTAAACACTTAAAGGCACTATCGGTAATTGTTACATCAGAAAATCGAAAAAGAAAAAATTTCAAAAATCGATTTTTTGCATGTATGTAACAATTGCTAACATACCGTGCAAGTGGTTAAGACTAAAAAGCAACATGAAAAGGAAAAAAGGACATTTCTTAAGTCATTACTGTCCGTACAGACACTTACTACAACACATACTTCATGGAGATTAGTGTTGAGCAGCTGTGTTTACTCCTTTCTGTCAATATTTCAATTGGAAAAATAACTTATGAGAATTGTACAGAGTTAATCCTTCACTTTTAAGCTATTCCTGCAAATTTCAAATATTTTGACTCTTTCGGGTGGAGCACTGATAGTTCTCTTCAAAAGCGATAGTAATCAAGAATGAAGTCTACTCTTCAAAACTGGGGTGTTAACTTTAACTTTAAAACCATGGGTGTTAATAACACCCTCCTGGAATCAATAGGGGACCGTACCCACTGGTGTTACATTTACACCATTTCGGTGTTAATCATCACCATCTTATTGTTATATTAACAGAAATTTTCGTGTTACAATTATTATATTATTATGGTTTTTCTCACATGCCGGTGCCAAATTACTGGTGTTAATTTTGCACCCTCCTGGAATCAATACGGGTCCGCACCCTGAGTGTTAATTAACACCAAACTTTGGTGTGAACATTTTTATTTGTACCGTCTGATATTTTAGTAGATTTTTTTTTTATTTTGCTATTGTTTGCTTCTATTGTAACTGCTTACCTCTAACATTTCATCACCAAAATACATAACTACAATGTGCGCAAACACTTAACCGGTGTTAAAACCAAATTTCAACCCAATAAATTACACGACAAACTTGACACCGACTTGGTGTTAAAATTTTAACCCATAGTTTTTTTTTGCATGTAGAGCGTTTAAGAATGCCACACCGTGGTTTAGTGCTAATCTTGTCCAAAGTTTCCTACACTGCCTTTGTGTGTAAAATATAAAAATAAACGCGTTGAAGTGTTAAAAGTATTGTGCGCTGATTATACTGCAGTGTGTACACACCCACGTCCACACACCCACACAAGATTAGTCTGCATTTGGTAGTCGGTGTTTAACCACCTGGGCACTATATCGACCAATTTGATTGGTTATTCATTAAGTCATTATGAGTATTTAACCCAATCAGAGACATGTTAAGAAAAGCTTTAGGTGTGTACAGATTAAAAGGTCAGTTTGATTGGTTACTTAGCGGTTATATTATGTTATATCATGGAATGAACCAATCAGAGTCTGCTGAAAATCTAGTAACGTTTTATGTGTTGATCAAAGTACCTTATTGCGTGTCATGTTAGGAATAGGAGCGTCCGTAGCGTGGATACACGCGGCCCTGGGTCAGCTTACTCAGCTGAATAAATCCTGACACCACACAGCCTTCACCAATGACTTGTGGATATACGCAAAGAAGAAGAAGTACCTTATAACATCTTATTTGCTTACATTTTTGTGATCAGGGGTTTGGGATGCAATGCTCATGACGTATTGGTGGCGCTCTATCCGCTTTTACATTCCAGTAGCAACATGTGAAGATTGGCAACCTTTTTCGGCTTAGTCAGTGGGTGCTTTTCGATCCAACAAAAATCGATTAATATCATCTTCACAATTCTGTTTATTTTTAGCGACTTTTTAGTTCTATCCCTTCGCATTATAGTTCTTCCATTCTCAGACATACTCTCACCATTCTTCTCCGTATGCTCTTTCTATCGTCTCCATAAACACCACTTTCTCATATACGTTTTCTACCTTCCCCACAAATTATACTCTTTCTCCCCCCTTATACAGTCTTCCATGCATAATTTTTCTCCTCCCCATGAATATACTCTCCCTATCTTTCCTCACCATCTTCTAATTTTCGGTGTAGTCTCTAGTTCGAAATTGTGGTGTCATATTCGATACGACTGATAGTGGGTCAATATCGACGTGAAATTGGTGAACGAGGAGTAAATTGCCTCAAATTTGCGTCCACATACCTTTAGTTTGAGAAAATACACTAGTCCACCGTGTTAATCATGAAATTACATCGTATTCCTTAATTTAACTGTGCCTTTTCAAACATTTTAAACCATTAATTTTTCAATTAGTGGTACCTACGATTTTTGAAACTTACGGCAGCCTATAGTGTATAACCTATGGAGGGCGGGCTGGTGTGGTTGCTCATCCACTCGCTTTTCACCAATGTGGCCCGGGTTCAACCCCCCTGCGGAGCCTGTGTCTACGGTGATTTGGTTGCCGATCCATACCCGTCCACGCAGATTTTCTCCGAAAACTTTGGTTTCCTCCTGCAAAATCTACAATCGGACTTCTTCCCATAAGCCTTCCTTGTCGTTCTGGATTTTACCTCGTTGTGTTGCAGCAGCCAAAGGCGCTCCACAGCGGAGCCCTGAGCACTTCGTGGATTTGTGGTCGCGCGTATAAAGAATTAAATATTATTATTATGGGCCTACTCTTTCTCCTCTCTCCAACATGCCCAACTCGCTTTTCTCTCCCTCGAAGAAACAAGGTTTATATCCCTGTTACGATTATTCCAGAACGATGCTCCCCGCTCCGCCATTTTCTGTACCCCTCTCTCCTTCTCTTCACATCATCTCTATAGTAGATTTCAAATTACATGAGACTCAATACATAAATCCATAGGGTGATGGTTCAATCCCCCGCCATGTGGAGACTAGACCTCTTTTGCTGTTACAAAACATGGTCCATGGTACAAAGTTACTTTAGAATCGGCTTACTGGAACAGATGAATTCAGTTCTACAATGGCCTGTAGACTTGTCAAATTCCGACTTGGGTAATCTTTTATACAAGTTTGTCCAACTTTTTCATGGTAAATAAAAACTTAGTTGTGTTAGTGTATCATTGTTACATGAATGCTTATTTCTCCAGTCTGTGATAAAGAATCTTTGTATTGTCAAGGCAAGTATTTTCAATACGAACATTTAATGACTATTTTGCTGGTGTTTTTATCCTGATACTTCAAATAAAACATCAAGCTATCTTAGATGTGAACAATGTATTTTAATGTACATTATTACGTCTACATTACTATAACATTGTTGGTACCATAAACTTTTTTACCTGTGCCATTAAACAAAATATTTACTCTTACCTTGTCACGGGAATGGACACAGGACGAAAACTTAAATGAGGTCTCACTTATTTTGAAATCTACTATAACTTCAGATTTATTCTTTTTCGTCTCCCATAACTATACTCATATAGCGCTTTTCACGTTTTGCTTGTAATACTCTGGATACACTGGATCAGTATGAAAGTCCATTATCAGACGCTGCCCCACACGACTGAAAAGAGTGGCAACATTGTATCGACCGATGCATTCAGAATGTCATTGCAAAGCAATAGAGAATAATGTTTGGCTATTATGGAGCGCTTTTAAAGTTGTAAATGATAGCGTTTACTACCGTTATTATTACAAGAGATTCACAATTAAAAACATGTCTTTAAAGCATTTGAAGACTTTCATGGTGAACCCTGAGAAAATCCCTTTTGCTATAGACTTAGGAATTCGGGCATCGATTCACGTGCGTCTCTGAACTGTACCCTGGGACATTCAATACCTGTAGTTAACTCAGTGAGCTTGAACAAGACATCTGATGAGAGCATGGATGTTGTCCCTGTGCGCCCTCGGCAAGCTGGACCTAGTCCCAGGCTACACATTAGGGAAAGCACCTATCATCAATCAGATTCGTCAACGACAGTTTCACTCGATTGATTGATGAAATTACAATTATGAATAAATAAAATCTAATCGTAGAGTTTAAAACCATTCTAGAATTCCACAGGGAATACAATGTAAGCCATACAAGTAAATTACCTCTCATTCTCTTTTACTTTGTTCTTCGTTTCTTCATTTCCTATTTCCTTGTTCAAAACCCGCTTCTCCTTTATTCAGTTATTGCATTGCAGTTATATTCACAACTCCAGAGTGGAGAAGTATGCGTTATTTGTACTGGTGTTTTTATAAACTTATGTGTCCAACGTCTAAACAACGTTTTTATATCATATTCTTAGGTAACAATTGACATACTGATATACTGATGTATCTTGTACAATTTTTATTATAAATGTCAATTGTTCACCTTTGCTTCAGCGATTGTGTCTTTAAAAGTTCCAAATTTTACTGTTAAATGTCTGAAGTTAATAACATGACCCATCGCCGCCAATTTCGCCGTTTGAATTAGTTTCTCGGTTTTTTTCTTAATTTTTAGTTTGCCAGTTGCAAATTTGAGTTTGCCCGCTTTTAAATGTCACTTTGTCCTTTTTTTAATTTTAGTATGTTTTTTTTTTTTTTTTTTTTAATTTTGATTTCTCCGTTCTGGAATTTTTGTTTGCCTTAACGTTTGGATTCCAGTTTGTCCGTTTGAAATTTAGTTTGCCCGCGTGAATTTTAGCATTTATAAATCAATGCATAAATTAACAAATGTATAATATATGAAGAAACCAATTATGAAATATTTAATAAAGAAGTAAAAAAATAAATATTTGATAAAATAAACATATAAAATACCAAACATAGCTTTTTTGTTTAAATATATAAGTTCAGATGATGATAACAAGCTTCTGCTGAGAAACAAGATGTATAGATGTTGTTATCGGAATACTCCTCTACTCCTCAGAAACCGATTACATATGGCCCCCTTTTCATAAATGGAAAGTAATTGAGGGTTTCATCTCCAGGCAAAAAACCAATTCTGCATTGCTAAGAATACCGTCCTTGATCTTTTTTTCAATTCAGGACGTTAAACATGATTGAAAAAAAAAAAATGATGATGAGAATTAAGAAGAAAAGAAGATAATGAAGAAGGAGATGAGGATGATGAAGATGAAGATGATGAAGATGAAGATAAAGGTGAAGAAGATGAAGAAAATGAAGATCAACAAGATGAAGAAGAAGATGAAGATGATGAAGAAGATGAAGAAGATGAAGAAGATGGAAATGAAGTTGAAGATGAAGACGATGAAGGTAAAGGTGAAGAAGATGAAGAAGAAGATTAAGAAAATGAAGAAGATGAAGATGGAGATGAGGAAGATCAAGATGAGGAAGATCAAGAAGATCAAGATGAATATCAGATGAAGAAGAAGAAGAAGAAGATGATGATGATGATGATGATGATGATGATGATGATGATGATGATGATGATGATGATGATGATGATGATGATGATGATAAAGATGAAGACGAAGATAATGAAGGTGAAGAGAAAGAAGAAGAAAGAAGATGAAGAAGAAGAAGAAGAATGAAGACGAAAGATAATTGTAATTTATTTCAACCACAATTTCAATGCAAACACGTTTGTAAGGTAATGCGAAACCCTGAATTGCACAGGTGATATAGACAACAACCTGGAATAAATAAATGGCCCAACTTAAATGTCCAAGTGGCAAAAGCCATGTTTTCATCTTTTGTTACCATATTATTATACGTATTGTTCGCAACAAGAATGTGACTTTTGGTCATTTTTTCTTTTAGGAATCGTGAATAGTCAGAGAATCTTTTGTCTTGTGTACTCTTTAGGCTATATGATGGCATGTACGGCGCGGATACCGTGGATCCACATTTCAAAGATTACACCCACTATAGGACTATCATCAAAGGAATGACTAACCATGAATAGAACCAGACATTACAAAATCATGGTCCACACACTCTCTGCAATTTAAAACACACAACCTTTACTGAAAGTGGAAGGTCTACCTCTCACTCGGATCCAGTATAGCACAACCTTTGATTTCAAAGTGTTATCTAGGATTCAAAATACATTGACATGATCGTAGCAGCTACGAATAATAAGGATTATTTCTCATTATTAATACTTTTGAGCAACGATCGTTTTAGATGCGAAAGCGTTACTGTTTGAATTGCAAACACTTTAAGGTGAGTACAAAGATAATACTCCGCATTACAAAAGGATAAAACTTGGTATTTTAGTCAATGTTGCATTGGAGGCTCTTGCCCCGACGGATACTTTCAAGTTAGAGCAACACACGATTGAATGGAAATTCATACTTTTTCAGCACTGCGATTTTCCACATTTATTGTGATTTTTCATTTATTATTTAAAAATAATGACAATTCTACAGACTTACCTTTATTTTCAAGCTGCTCCTGCAAATTTCAAGTATTTTTGCTCTTTCGTTGGCGGGCTATGGATCAAGATTCAACAAACTTTACGGTTCAAGATGAAGATGAAGAAGTTAAAGAAGGTGAAGAAGATAAAGAGATGAAGACGATGAAGATGAAGAAGATGAAGATGAAGAAGATGAAGAAGATGAAGAGTTTAAGATGAAGACGATGAAGAGGAGAACGAAGAAGAAGATGAAGATGAAGGAGATGAAGAGATGACGATAAATGAGATGAAGATGAAGATGATGAGGAGAATGAAGATGAAGAAGAAGATGAAGAAGAAGATGAAGAAGATGAAGAAGAAGATGAAGAAGAAGATGAAGATGAAGAAGTTAAAGAAGTTGAAGAAGATGACGAACATGATGGAGATGGAGATGAAGATGAGGTAAAGAAAAAGAGGAAGAAAGAAGACGAAGAGGAAGAAGATGAAGAAGAAAATTATATCGTAAATTATGTTCAACAAAAATGCGTGTTAGGTAATGCGAAATCCTGAATTGCAGAGGTGATGTGGCAACAACCTGAAATAGATAAATGGGCCAACCTACCTGTTCAAACGACAAAAGCCATGTTTTCATCTTTTGTTACCATATTATTATACGTATTGCTTGCAACAAGAATATGACTTTTGGTCAAAGAATAGTCAGAGAATAGTCCGAGAATCTTTGTCTTGTGTACTCTTTAGGCCATTATGATGACATGTACGGCTCGGATACCGTGGATCCACAGTTTCAAAGATTACATCCACTATTAGGACATCGTCAAAGGAATGACTAACCATGAATAGAACCACACATTTACTTTATGGTCCACGCACTCAGGGAATTTAAAACACAACACTGTACTGAAAATGGAAGGTCTACCTCTCACTCGGATCCAGTATAGCACATTATTTAACCTTTTGATTTCAATTGTTATTTATCTATGATGCCAAATTCATTGGCATGATTCGTAGGAGCTACACTCTTAAAAAAGTACTAGTTAAAGGATTATTTCTCATTATCAATACAGCAACAAGCTAGCAACACACGATTGAATGGAGATTCATACTTTTCAGCACTACGGTTTTCAACATTTCATTGTGATATTTTATTATCATTAAAAAAAATAATGAGAATTCTACAGACTTAACCTTTACTTTCAAGCTGCTCCTGCAAATTTCAAGTATTTTTGTTCTTTCGTTGGCGGGGTATGGATCAAGCATCAACAACTTTACAGTTCAAAACGTGTTGCTCGAAAAGTGTTCTTAATTCTGAATTAACACAGGCACAGTGTGCACACCAAGCGTCACAAATACTTGAAAATAATATATGAACAAACTAAAAGCAAAAATAGGGCTAGTGAAAATCAGTGTCAGCCTGATATTCCAACTAATGAATCACGGTTGCAAAGGAGACGCATATTCGACCAACATGACCAAAGTATCTGAGTATATAGTGTTATAACTTGATGTAGCCTTTAGTAAATTTATGTATGTCGTACGCAATCACAGATGGACCGTGCAAACCATACATGAGTCCATTAACTTAGTTGGTGTCACGCTGTTGAGAATTTGATGAATTACTTTCTGTTATGAAGGACCCCGGACAAACTGCGTTTCATTTAGCTCGTCTGGTGATAGCCCCGTACATATCTGTTTATAATTGAGGTTCTCGGCGTTAAAATGAGTTTAAAATCGCGCTGGAAAGAAGATGTATATAATGATAAGAAGAAATAGGAAGGAAGAAGAAGGATGAAATGAAAATTTAAATGTATGCAAGAAGAATATAAGAAAGATCAAACTCAACGAATCAGACATGGTCAGAATTGACACTGACAGTAGGGACATAGTTTAATGTAGTTGCTTTAGTTAAGGAAGAAATAAACGGTTATTATAAATTATAAGAAGAAAGTTAGGATCAGTTTTTATTTCATTGCACCGTTTACAACCACACCCCTTTTAGTATTATGCTGTTAAAATCGTAATAAACAGAAAAACGCAGCTTATAAAATGTAGACAAATATACCTGGCCCACTTTTGATCAAGATTTTGCTAAACAAATACGGTATGTATACACCTTGCAGGCACAAAATAAGTAATTCTGGAAAATGAAGATTTTTCTAAACGATTCTAAGTGCTCGACGGTCATCGTGGCAGTGGTACAAGGGGCGAGGCTGTCCTCGTTTCAAGAGGTCGCCCGTTCGAATCATGTATTCAAATGATATAGAGAATTGATAAGAGACAGCTTCATTGCCATTTTAAATCAAATATGAATCAAACTGTAGTGAATTAATATGGAGCGTGGTCTACTGCTTAGGATATCACATGGTGCTGAAATTCCCTTGTAAGGTCCCATATACAGACGGCCCAGGAGAAGGTCATACCCATCACAGTGAGTTTCGATAGGCGTAAAGGATAAAACTCATGATTTTCCAACCCGTCTTTCCAATTTAGTCTTTGTGGGAGAAGTGGTGTACTCAGCAGTTAAAACAGGTTCATTTTTGAAATATAAATGTCTTTCAATTGCCTGAATGATTAAACTAAGAACCTTAGGAAAGAACATAACACAATTCTTAGACCAAAAACGCTGTACAGATAACACAGAATCATATTATGCATCCCATGGCTTCCCATTATTTTGACCTTTATTGTTAATACTTGTAATTTTTTATCACCAATGCGTAAAATTCTCGTATTACCTGATATTATTAACGTATACTCATTGATTCTACCACAAAGGTCAAACATTGTGCCTAACAAATTAAAATCAACAATGTGAACCTGGTTTTCTGAATAAAACCACTCCCGGCAGTGTTTTATTATACATCCTTCCATTTACACATTACAATGACTAATCATTTCAGGTAATAGGTAACACATGTGAAAGCATTCCGACGATACCAAATATGGGTTTTGAAATGTTTATTAGGGCGCACTCTTTTAAAAATGGCTAGTGTCTCTTTAAATATGGATGTTTATGACTGAGAGGGATCGTTCCCCCAAAAACTCTAATTCCATTGTGAAGATACCCAAGGAGAATAATTTCAGCAACAACACAACACAGGGTTTTTGATAATACACAAGATATAGGCTTTAGTTTTCAGTTGTCAAATGATCAATGTATGGCGAAGTCTCTTGACGCGTTCCCTTCAGATGACTTTCAGTTCTATCAGACCCACAACAATGAAAGGATCGTCTTCCTTCCATGTGTGTACATCAAGCCTATAGCACACATTGCTACTTTACGACTCACTCTTCACCTCTATTGACTTCCTGATGTTATTTTTCACTTAAACCCCGTTTAATTGGCATTATCAACACGTTATACTAATCGGACAAATGACAATTCTTCGCTTGGCTGTGCAAACCGTGGTGTGTCAAATAGACTGGAAGCCAATCGCTTCTCGGTAAAGTGTAGAGACACAAGTTCAATCTGGAAGGAGTTAAACTGAAGACCGGAGCTCTTTTCCATTTCCATTTGTTTTTTTTTTGTATTATACGTTTTATTTAAAGATCGAGTTGGTCAACGACAAAAAGAACCAACACGTACCGTGAACTGCATCTGGATTGTTCATTCAACGGTGAATCTACGCACACTGCCGTCAAGAATTATCTATGATAAAAAGTGTCCAAAGCGAAAAATACTCTTCTTGTATAGAAACCAAATATCTATTCATTTTTACTGATATGTAGCAGAAACAAGGAAATCGAAGAGGGATAATTATGGTTTCTCTTTTTAAACATACTAATGTAATATAATTCAGAAGGCTAAATGTCCGTCTAGAGATCAATTTGCGGTAGCCTTTTTTTAATGACATTTCAGGTTCCTGTTTCCGTTTTTAAAGTTTTTGAAAAATTAGAAAGATGGTCCTTGATGGACCCTCCTCCTCCTCCATATAGTTTGGCTAGAATGTAAGACAATAACTCATTTCACTTAGGTGTTTTTGTTTGTTTGTTTTTTTGTTTTACTTTTTTTTTGTCTTCTCTTCGACGACAGACCTTTTTAGGAGTCCAGTGAAATAGTGACATGTATAATAATTTTTTTAACATCAAACCCTTTAGATGAAACACAAACAGTTACGCTACCACCCTTGAAGTTAAATTTCCACCAAGATTCACGGGTCAACACCTTGTTGAACGCGCGCAAACAAACAGTTTACGTAACCTTATTATCTTACAATGGTTAATAATATTATATTTATAAATTTACTGTAAAAGTAAAAATAGATGTTGAAATTCACATTTTCCATTTCCCAATGTCTACGCAAAAAGCTCAGTCCTGTGTGTTCTCCTTTGTACTGTTTATAATATAATTCCTTATACAAACCGACCTCGCGCCCGCCATTATTAAATGAAGGTTCTTATATTGGTACCGACATAGATTTCTTAACAAATGCATTGTTTCTTACAAGCTGTCGATGATTGATGGTGGATCTCGAGGAACCGTACACCTTTAACAAACCTATGGAGGGAGGCTTTTCCCTCGCTCGCGTACAAGACTCGCAAAACTAGATCCTTCCAGGTTTACTTGTCGCACTGGCCCATGGGCACCACTTGTGTTGCTTAAGAAAGGGTGATCAAGTAAAGTGCTATTGAGATAGAGATTTTGGTGTTTATCTGTACAAATATAATCTTAACTATCTAACTCTCTCTCTCTCTCTCACCTTCCACTTCTCTCTCACTCTCTCTTTTTTGTCCATCAGATAACAGGGGTTATATTTGTCTTTCATCACATTCAAAAGTCCCCCCCCACCTCGTTTCTTTGGTTCCACATTTTTTTTTTTTCGGCATAGCGCCATGGCATATACCAATACAGTAAGAAGAGCAAGGAAAGATGCATGGAAATGTGTCCAATTTTAATGCAGGAGGAACCGAAGTTCTCGGAGAAAACCTGCGAGGACGGGGATGGATCGGCAACCAATTCAGCATACGACATACTATAACTGGGGACGAACCCGGGCAACATTGTTGAAAGGTGAGCGACTCGACGCTATACCAATTCGCCCTCCCATCGGCTCAACTTATATATATGTATGGTAAACCAATTTCATCATTTCGATTTACATCAACCTAGCTGTTTTCTTTTTATGTATTTGTATGTTTTTATGTTTGCGCCTCGGAATAGGATTTTTAGATAGATGGCGCATTATAAATGCCATATTATTATTATCAAACTTCCATTACCAGATTGTTATCTTCATTCACTCTCCTCATCAACGTCCATTTCTTAATAATTTCGTCTTGTGACTTAAAGCAATATTAGCAGGTTTTTTCGAAAAATTTGAGATTCTTACACGGTTGCATTGGTAACGGGCTAGTAAACTATACCTGTGAACGGTTAAGCTCGAAAATGTCTATGTGTCACAAACGAAGGAATTTTGTAATTAGAATAATTGATATCGGGATCCCGATAATAATTCAACGGCTGCTGGAAACGGCCTTCCAATGTGAAATAGCCGGGAAATAGCGCCATGTACATATCTACGCTCATATAGTTGTTTTATTGGTTCAGGCAAGTCAAGTTAGAGGTTATTTTCTTGAGGTGGCACTATTTCATCATCACATCATGGACGGACATAAACATAGCATTTCCAGCTCCACCGTTAAGTCCAATCTGGGATCCCAATTTTAATTACAAAATCGCTTATTTTATGATAAATACGCATTTTTTAGCATTCTCGTTTGCAGGTATAGTTTCGTAGACAATTACCAGCATAACTCTGCAAAAATATCAAATTTTGAAAATTGGGGGCGCTCTTCAAAAATGTGCTAATATTGCTTTAAACCATATAGTTACCATCGCTATCAATATCTTCACTTCCATAGTGACAATCGTCATTTTCATCTGACACTAATGTTTTGTCCCAGGTTTCATTGATGCTGTTAGCATCATCCATATTATTATCAGTTTGAAATATGGTTATTTCAGCTATCACCCAATGGATAAAGGTTGTGTACGATAGTTTATGGTATCAGTATCAAAATTAAACGCAAATAAAGAACGCGGACACACGTACCGACCTGAAAAGTAGACTAAAGTGCAAAAACGCCACAAAATAAGCAACACAAACAACATCAACAAAGCTAAAAACAAGCCACTGCAAACACTTTGTGTAGAATTTTTAATGCAGAACCAGATTTTGTAAACCTATTTAAATCATAAGCACGCCAGACTCTTCCACAGGCAATGAGGTATATGCACTGTACAATTTATACTCCAAATATAACGCGGGGAAGAGTCGGATGTTCTTAGGCTTGAACACGTTTACAAAATCTGGACGTTTTTTTTTTTATTAGTTTACATTGAAATTCATTATTTTCCATTGAAAGAGAGTTTGATGAAAGTCAGGATCAGAGCCCCTTGCAGATACGAGCTATGAGCATGCACAAGCTATAATAATAGGAAAACTTTTAAGATACGCCGGTTGTGTGGGCCATAAACAAATAGTTACAATTTTGGTCACCCTGTACTGTTTGAAAAAACTATGAATAAAATGTCAGACAAGTACCGTGGAAAAGAGTGATGAATTATGATGAATGCCCCGTTCAATGGACCATCAGGAGAACTCTGGTGTTTGTTTTGCCTGTTTACTTAACAATGGAACCATATGATGTGCTCGGGTTAATAGCTTTGTTTTATTATAGTTTAGTTTACCTAAAATGGATAAATAAAACGTGATTTGAAGACACTGATTTGGTAGATATCGAAGAGAGGAGAAATAAGCGATGACATCACGAATGTAGCTCTGCTGAATAGTGTTTAGGCATATATGTGTTGTTCTCGTGTTTCTCATTTTAAAGTACTTATTAAATGTATTCAACTTGCGAGCGTCTAAAAAATAAGTGTTAAACAGGACAGGCTGATAACACTTTTTAACACTCCACCGTTTTAATATTTTACACGCAAAGGCATGGAGGTGCTGCACACAGTTAACACTAAAACACGGTAAAATATCTGTTGATGTTAATGAATATTTACACTTTGATATCATCCTTAATCAACACATTACTGTGTTAATAACCATTAACACTAACACTTAATTGTTTTAACGTGTTTTAGGTGTTCATCGTATGAAACGTCTGCCATACCTTTATGTAAATATAAGAATTAACACGTTGAGGTGTTAAAAAAGTTATGATTTATCTCTTTTTTAGACTGTTTGCGGATTGAATTATTACGAGAAACACATTGAGATTAAAATAGGCTATAAAAAGAACAGATGCGAAACAAGAAAATACAGAATTTATTGTCTTCAGCATATAAGTGTTTACAGCACATGCGTGTGTTAATTATATCGACAACAGCTCCAGATGGCGCGCTTCAACTTTAACAGTCAAAGGCCCGTATTCCAAAAAGGTGTTTAGCGCGATTTTAAACTAAACGAACGTTTATATGTGAGATAAACGTATGGTTTAAGTAAACGCAATTCCAGAAAGGAATTTAAAGTTAAACGCAATTTTAACTCCGCCAAAATGCATCGAAATTTAAACTAGGTACGGGGCTAGTTAAGAAGTGTTTTAGCGTGTGTTTTCGCCAAGTGCACGGCCCACTGCACTGCCCAATTGACAACGGCAATGGAGCACATCATTCTCGTCCAGTTGGTGTAGCACCTTAAACGCTACGGAAAGCCATAATACACTTTGTGCGCTCAACCATTAAAAAACAATACGGCCTTTTATACACTCAAGTTAGCGTCTTTAAATAACGACGATGTTACTCGTGTTTTAAGCTTCTGTTTAAGTAAGCAAATGGTTAAAAATATTTACACGCGTTTTGCTTAAACGCAATTTTAAATTAAGGCGATTTTAAGCTAAAATCGCGTTTAGCTAAACAAGTTTCTGGAATACGGGCCATACAGTTTTCAAAAGAGAATAGCAAAACGTTCATCATCTTTATATATATTGAAAGTATGACCATAGGTTAAGAATAATAAAGCAGTATTAAAACTAGATTTAATCTATTTAAAAAAGTCAAAATGGTGAGCTTTTGGTCAATATTCATTCACTAGTTTTGAATTGTGGTAAAGACCTACGCACGCGAGCGGCTAAGCACTTTGATCAGTCATAGCCTTGCCGCAGGCTTTGCAGACCAAATGCAATGGCCGGCCGGCCATACCAATGACTTCTTGTCAGCGGCGATCGTTTATCCTGGTCGGACTCTTTAAGAATAACCAACCGATTATTTTGTCAACTAAATACAGCTTTCAATTTTGAAATATTTTCAAAGCCTGTACTATCAAATTAAGGACTTTTCATGATCCTCTAAAATTAGTTCAACATTTTGATTAACGATCTGTTTCAAACTGAGCTTAAAGAACTGAATAAAAACCCGGGAGTAAGTCCTAAATATTGGCAGTATACTGCATAGTTTGCTCTGATGACCGGTTTCCGTTCAAAGGGTAGTAAAAGGACACGGTCCTATACAGTATTTTGTTTTCATTATATCGTACAGTGACCTTGAATAAAACCGGGAAATCAAGTCAATTTCTTTGATGACAAATGTTACAAAACAATTCTTGTTAAGCATCCTTAGGGAGGTTAATTGTGGCACTACCCCAAAGTAAGACCTACCCATATAATGCAATCGTTAGCGGTTTTAAACGCTTTGTCCAAGCAAAATAACGGTTACAAAGACACTGTGTTAAATTGCTGTGTAATCTAGGGTTTACGTGTAACAAGTAAAAGAGGAAAGTTTTAATGCATGCCTTTTAATGCTAATGATGAACTTGCTATCTTCATATAGCATTTGCTGAAGCTTGAAGTTGGTATAAATTTGGACTTAGAGGAGATATTGTTTCACCATTAGAGTTAATTAAGATGAGAGTAAGGATTTACATTTAGGGTTAAGGTGGGGTTTCAGATTAACATTATTGCATAGGGTTTTAAGGATTAAGATTAGGATTTAGCTTAAAGATTGTTCTGATATGATATGATTTTTAAGCTAAGGCTAGAAAATGGCGCAGAGACAAAAGTGAAATAATTGTTAAGCGTAATGCATATAGAGATTTGATTTACATTTATGGTTATGCATGGGCTCAGATTTCATAATATACAGTAATAGTGGTGTAAATATTAGGGTGCGATAAGAATTTAGGACTGAGTTATGCAGGAATTGTGATTAGCTTTACGTTAAAGTTTAGTGTGTAAATGTTATAAGGCTAAGCTTAAAACATAGGGTTAATATAGGAATGGGGTAAGATAAAGGTTTGTGTTAGGGTATGTTTAAGGGTTAGGATTAACTTAAAGTTTTGTTTCACGATAGGATATGTTTAAGGTTATAATTTCTAAATAAATTTGTTAGTCTATATTGTCTGGGTCATATCTGGAATTTCGTTACATCTTACATTAAAGGTGGTTGAAGCATATCACCAAAAACATCTGATTACAAAGTCAGTTAAGTCAGTCCAGCCGTTTGGATAGTAGGACCAAAATATGTCTAGTAAATTAGGGCATGTGGTAGATCACATTAGGAGACGTTTTTGTTCATAACACCAAAAGTGAACATTTCTGGACCAATTTCACCGGGGCAAGAGACAAGGTTGTCGATCTGATTACTAGTCTGTGTTACAGACCTTGTTACTGTATTACTCTATGGGAAGATAAACTACCGGATACTATCAACTAAAGGGACCAACCAACTTGGTTCTGCGAACCTCTCTGAGTGCCCCCCCCCCCCACCCTACGGACTTTGCAAAACCGAGTCTTTGACAAAGGCTATCTGATTACCCACCTTTAAAGAATCAGACCTTTAAAAAATACTGCTTTTAAAACCAAGCTCTGTTACATTAACATACAGTTAACACTTCATTTTATCTCCTTCTGTCGACGTTTTACACATAAATGCATTACAAACCAGTACCACTCATTAGATATGCCATGGAACACAACATGACAATCTATACCTTGCCTTTGAATTCACTCGTTTTCCTGTTTAGGTCTGTTCCACACGGAACGGTAGTAATAATTCCTTGCTATTTTGCTATGTATAATCCCTGTTAGTTATCTGCTCAACCAACTTACGAAAACACGATATATTACTATTACTTAATTCCCGCTTTTATTAGTTGCTATCTACTGAAGATAAACCAAATGGCCACTTAAAGGTGCAACGAGAGATTTCACATATCAGGTGTCCCTTAAAAAATTTGAAAGTACTGAATTTTGTCGTGATGTAAAGCTTTCCATCAAAAATATCCCTACCTGAAAGGATTAAGCTGAGAAATGTTTCTTTGATATAAAAAATGTGAAATATCTAATTTCGTATAGGAGCAAATACGAAATTCAGCCTATGTTATACATTGAAATATGAGCAAATCAAAATCACTTTTTTCTCTCTTTTAAGACATTTCTGTAGCAAAATACAAGGTAAGAAATCTATTGAGTGTCTAATCTATATGAAATTACTATTATGACACAATATTTGGGTGCCTCAAAAATCTCTTGTTGCACCTTTAATGTTACACCCTTATCTCAGACTTGTATTTACATTAAAGGGATGAGCAGCGATTTGCTAATCCGAAACATAAAAAAATCATAAAAATTCATATTTTTGTATTTTTGTTACTGGCATGGATATGCGAACATAACCTGAAAGTGGTTGCCTGAAGTCCATGTATTAAAGACACGGCAGTACCGCTTATCTGATTTTGTAATTTCTATACGTGCGTATCAAAATTCCGCCTTGAGATCAAAAAAGCCTTTTCTGGTGAATATTCCAGATTTCAAGCACGATATTGTGCACTATGATCAATACAATTTGACCTCAAACAGAAACATTATTGATCTTTGTTTATGCTGTACCGCGGTGGAAACCACAATCAGCTGTTTAGTGTAGATTTTGAGACGCTATCGCTGTATGGCTATTTACAGGAGATGGTCTAACAAATTCCCTCAAATTCTTCATTTTTTCACTATTTGGTTGTTTGTTTCTACATTACAGCATTTATATGGAATTGTACACACTTATCCCTGATTTATAAGTTAAATAATTGCATTTTCACATTATTTTGATTCTCTCGCATTATTGCTGCTAATCCCTTTAACTAACCCTGGGCACTACCTGCCTATCTTTCGGCATCTAAACACTATTGTGATTGGATACTTGGCAGGTAATATCATATATTGAGCAAATCAGAGATACTGTAAGAATTGTGGTATAGTTTACACAGATGTATAACAGCGCTATTTTGATTGGTTACTCAAGATGGCTATCTCGTGTTGTGTCCTGTAATTAACCAATCAGACAGATTGTATCATAGTTTCAATTGACCCAAATTGAAGGTAGTGTTTGAAGAATAGTGATTTGAAATCCAGTTCAAACCACAAACTAATAATCGTTTGCAGCGGCAACTCTGTTCATAAGATATACCTATCTACACTGTAAATTTTACAGGAAAATCCTGGCATCAATTCTGTCAACAAATTACCGTAAATTACAATATACTATAGAAATTAATTTAATCAAAGTACTTAAAAACATATCACAGTGAATGTGTATACAGAATAAAAAGCTTTGACGAACACCATAACATAGTAGGTCTATCCACAAATATCAACCAAATTTTTACAATGCATATACTTTAAAATTTACAGTTTGTTGTAAAATAGTATATGAATGTAAAATATAAAGTCAATTTGAATGGAAACCTGTAAAGCTGTATTTTTACGAGGTTTTGTTGGCAGAATTGCTGAAGGATTTCCTGTAAAGATAGATAACACTATTCTTGTTCCTGTAAAAAAACCCAGTGGCATAATAAATAATAATTTGGACACTCATTAAAATTCGAAAAAAACCTCTACTTTGAATTTACATCATTACAGACCTGGGGCTGTTTTCACAAAGATTACGATCAATTGTAGTTTGAGTAGCGAGCGTTAGCTCGGATCAAGCGTAAGTTTGAACTTGATTGTAAGGTTCAAACTTACGACTTGATCGAGTTTACGCTGTTACATCCGATCGATTAAATCTTTGGAAACGGGCCCTGGACATGAAATTTACAGTATTTTCCTGTATTCAAAATTCAGCCATATTGTCATTTCTACAGCCGTTGTAAGTAGGTTCAGAGTGTAATGGAAGCCCCCCCCCCCCACATTAAAACTCTTATGATAATTAAATAGACCTGTAGGTCAAAAATTGAGAACCTATTGCGAGTACAAAGACCAGGGGGTTGGTCTTGATGTTGTGTAATAGAGAGGTTGCCTGATTCGTATGCCCAAGTTGGTAATTTCCCACCCCGTGGCCTACTCAAGTTTTTATCAATTTTTGAGGCCCTTGGAAGCACCGATATTTTCAATTAAGCAGGGTTGGTGCCTCTTTTAATGACACCAAAGAATCATGTTGTTTATAATTGATGTGTTCAAACTCATGCATACGCATTTTCCGTCTCTTGTTATATCAAGAACAAACACGATCAGATATTAGACGATGTTAGTGACGAATGAAATTACGCGCTTGTCATCTCGTTCACGGTGGTTAAGTTCTCTCATCAGCCGTCACGCTTGATGAAATTAGGACAAGGGTTCTAAAAGCAACTTCCGATTTGTAATTTGCATATTAATTGCTAATAATGAGAGAAAGTCATTTATCATCCAGTGAAGACAGGATTACAAGCAAACTGTCTGAGATTTTATTTATTAACATATGGCTTAATGAGTGTCAATATTATTTTACACTATTATGAATGGTCAGTTATAGGTTTAAGTACTAAAAGTTACAGGAAAAATATTAATATGTGTGAATTGGGGCTTAAACTCTATTGACAGGTTTACCAATAACGGAAACGATAATAAATAGGTTCAAGCCCTGCTGGTATCACCAGTGTCTTTTTTTATCAGAGAAAATGTCCAATTTATTTAGATTTAAGGGCGGTGTAAGCCAATTTAATGGTTAAAACCAAGGACGTAAATAAAATGGAAAAAACAAGTTTTCTAACTTCTGAGAGGAAAACTTGGTTTTTAATTTGAAAAACAAATGTTTTTAATTTGAAAAAACAATTTTTTCGAATTATTGCACATCAGGCGTTGAAAAACTTAATTTTTCAATCGAAAAACTTGTTTTTTTTTTTTCGATTTATTAAACATCTGTCGTTAAAAAATGTTTATAGTTGAAAAACCTAGTTTTTCAATAAAAAACATATTTTGTAATTATTGCACATTAAGCTTACCAAAGACGACGGGAATTTTTATGCGAACTGAGAGGGTTTTTTTTTTTACTTTCTTTAGGGCCGTGCTAACCAGTCGCTAGGTGCTCGGTTCAACTGGTCAAAGTGCGTGATCTTGTTGAACAGGTTTTGTTAACTACCTTCAGTCATGGTGTGCTAGCTATATAGAGGAATTAGCATTAGTTATTAACATGATTAACAAGTAGTTTGCACGCAATTTCGAATTTAATAAATAATAACGTTACTTAAAAATATTTCGTGACTTTCGAAGGCGTTCACCTGAGTCAAGTTTTTGTGTGCGTTTTCAGTCACAAATAAACCTAAAAGAGTGGTTGAGAAATCCCTCCCTCTTGATTTAGGAGAACGTGTCGGACATTGTCTGACTGCAATGTATTTTGTCCATGCATCATGATAATTAAAGGTGCAACGAGAGATTTTGGGACATGTAGTGATTTCATAATAGATAAAACTACAATAGATTTCTTACCTTGTATTTGGCTACAGGAATGGCTTGAAAGTAAAAACAAAAGGCGATTTTGATTTGCTTAATTTCAATAAAAACATAGCCTGAATTTATTCTTTGCTCCTAGTAAATTAGAAATTTCATAATTTTTGTACCATAGAAATTAATTCTAAGCTTACTCCTGCACATGGTTGTATTTGATAGAAAGCTTGGCATAAGTGCAAAAACAAAAACAAGTTCACATTTTGGGGACACCTGTTTTATGTGAAATATCTGGTGCACCTTTTCTCAGGGATATTTAGTGATCAATAGCCAAGTTCCCTGACATAGTGATTATGTTTTTTTTAAAATATTTTGGTCTATATGGACGTTGTAATCTGTGATATTCTTTTTTTTATGATGTCAATAATGCTCTACGGGACAAAAATACCGATTATTTTTTTTTTATATTATTGGAATGAGGATACATGGAGACAAAGAACACCATGGAAATAATGAATATTCGAGGGGCGGGAAAAATATAACGATTGACTTATGTAAAATTTAATAAGAATGCAATATAGGCATATGTTTCAAAGATATTCATGCAACGTTTGTATGTGTATAGGTCTCGCGTTGGTTCATGGTTAAGACACAACACACACACCTTTTGAAATCATTCCGCCGAGCCCTTATAGATTTATTTCATAAATATAAAATCTCCTTTAGATGATTTTACATGCAGTTATGTTTTTACATTGGTTTCCTGTTGTCCAAATTAATTAAAATATCATTATAAGGCATTATACCAACCGAGTTTAACTTAGTCATGCCCAGCCAGGCCCTATTATTTACACTGCTGATCATCCTCGGGGCACAGAAACACGAATTACCCGAGACCCCCATACGATGTCTATCTACGACCTTTACCTCATCAATAAGCTAATTATTACTAAGGCGAAAATACACAAATATGAAAACAAATATACCTCGGGCTTTTGACATTGTCATCTTTGGGATTGACTGTATGATGTGGCACCCATTTTGAGGCATCCACATATTTTTCGCTGTGCTCAATTCAACGCGAATTGGACATGACCAAACCTTGTTCTGTGGTCGAATTCGTGCCGTAGGGCTCGAAGCTGAACAGCTCTAAAAGTCGGGCGTTTTTCCAAATATCGCGTAGAAGGTAATAGAAACCTCCTCAAATTTCAATGAGTGATGATTTTGTTGATTTATGTGTTATAGTACTGACACAGATGCAAAGCTGAGGAAAAAGATAACAGGATATCAAATGAACGTACTTAATCTTACTGTATACGTGTAAGTATCCCTAAAGGTGCTATTTAAGGCTAATATTGGTGCGAACCATTTATAGGTCGCATGCGCCAGGTGATTTCCCGCGAGGGAAGGTACCCAACTCGAGTAAATTGCATTATATTATTTATTTTTGCTACAATTTTGTGGGTATGGAATAATTTCAGAGCCTTTCAGGGAACAGAAAGATAATCAGAGGTATATTGTCATTGTTTGTATAGAAGATATACAATTAGAAATAAAGCGAGATTTGCATTGAGATCTTGCGCGTTCAGAGCCTTAATAAACTATTCACACATGGTCCATTGACCATGTGTACTTATCCCAAATCTTTACAATGTCGATGTACAAGCAGAAGAAATGGTTACAAGCAGCGATGGTGGCTAACAAAACAACAAAATTATTCAAAATAGGTACATCATTAAAATGCAAACGCAGGCAAATTAATGGTCCATTACACACACCTCGTTCAGGGCATATGCGATACTCATACAAAATAATTTAATATTTTAATAACAACTGTTTTTAAAAAAACAGTCTTACAGTGAACTGAAGAAAGAAACAATATTGCTTTACAAATAAATGTAAATAAACATTGTAGAATTTTCTGTAAGGTTGTGTGATTACGTCCGTAAGCCCAATGCTAGCGCCAAAAATTTAAGATTGTTTTACACTGATTTGGTTGTTTATGTACTAAATTGTAGGGAGGGTCGGGGGGGGGGGGTTTAAAGGTATTAACGTATAATGCAACTATTATTTTCCCTTCCTTTTCCCTCAGCTTTACCTTTCCGTTTCTTTCTTCCCTTTTCCCATATCTTCCGCGCTTTTCCTTTCCCCAGTCTTCTTCTTCACTCCTTCTTCTCTATTCCCCTTCTTTCCCCGGGTACCCCTGCGGGTTCAGCCGTATAGCGGGGGAAGTCTCCCGCATACCCCGGTGTTTACGTACTGGTGTTATGGCCTCAACCGGGAGGTTGTCTATAGCGGGTTATTGTACGATTAGTAACCCTGGGGTGGTTTCAATGCTTAACCAGCGTTTGTACTTTCTATATTAACTATCTTACATTGATTGGTACTATTGCTCACAAACGATGAGTATTTTTAAAATTCGAGCTATTGTTTCACACACCTGACCAATGCTGTGTATTGGTACACAAACAATAGAAAACCAAGTTGAACGTTTAGATCACCAGATGAATAAATTCGGGGGGGACACGACCTGATGATTTAAGGCAGGGGGATTTTCCAAGGTAATTTGAGGAACTGCTACGTGCATTACTTTGGCAGTAAAAATATTGACTTCAAAATTCCGTCGGGGTTCGATGACTAACACCCGCTGCAAAAAAATAGTGTATTTGTTTTGTAAATGCAATTAACGGTATTAGATTAAAGATTTTGCCAGATAACATTTGGCGAGTCTTTTTTTAACCGTCCGAGTGCGTAAGTAACCCTCTCACCTATGAGTCTGTGAAAAGACTGAACTCAGGCCACGCGGTAGTGATGCCCGATTTGATTTTACTGTTGCTGTTAGGATGGCAGGTCCTACCCCCTGATATAAATTATTATCGTTTCGCTGGGGCGCTTACCACTTCAAACGGATCAGACGACGAAGGCCAACCTCATTTAATGCGGCAAACAGCCAAGGAAACACAAGCCGTGATATCGCACTGCATCGGATCAGAGTATATCTAGAATTTTTTTACGAAATTCATACAAAAATTGAAATAATAAAACAACCCGCTTTTGTCCCATAACAACATATGCGGAGGGCTATTATAACGATATTCAATAGACGGTTGTCCCTTGCTATCTACACGGTGACGGGAAGATATTTCAAGCTACTCTACCCATCCAAACCGAACAGCAATGGACCTTAATCAAACTTGGTAGGGAGAGCAAGGTGCATGCAATCTGATCATGATATGCTAATAAAGGAAAACAAGAATGTCAATTAATTCCGACTAATCATCGCTGATTTCTAATAACTAAACAAGCAAGTCATTTCAAGTCGACTAATCTCACTGATTTATAATACCTTAAACGAGACAATCCATTTAAAATCAACTCTCAGCACCTGATTTCTATAACTAATAAGAAAGCATAATGACGACTTCATCAACTGTTCTATACATGAAACAAGAAAAACTATTTAGTGTCAAACTAATCATCACGGATTTCTAGTAAATGAAACAAGGAAAGCAATAAGATTGCAACTAATCATCATGATCTTTCTAATAACTTTAGCAAGAAAAACCAATAAGGTCAACTAATCATCCATATGTCTAAAACAAGGCAAGCTTATTTAATGTCAACTAATCCTCAATGATTTCAATAACTGAAACAAGAAAGCCATTTAATGTCAACTTATTATCAGCTGTTTCTATAACCTTAAACAAGAAACCATTAAATATCAACTACTCATCACTGTGATTTCCAAAACAAGACATCTCGTTGATTTTTAATAACTTAATTAAACAAGGAAAGAAAAAAGCCATCCATGTCGACTACTATCCGCTTGATTTCTAAATAACATAAACAAGAATAATAAAAAAAATAAAAAAAATAAAAAAAATAAAAAACTTAAACAAGAAAGCCCCTTTAATGTCAACTATTCATACTGATTTCAAATACTTCAACAGAAAGAAAGCCCCTTAATGTCAATAATCATCACGATTTCTAATAACTTGGTTAGAAAGTAAAAAAAACACAACTATTAAAACCCTCCGAGTGTGCCATAGTCGTTCAAAGAAATAAAATCTGTTAAATCAAGACATCATCATGACCCGCTTGTATTATAAACAACCTAGGACGGAAGAAAACATGAAAACTTTCTTTTTGAAAGAGAACCCGTATTTTCTGCAGTTTTATATCCAATTCAGTTAGGGTTGTTTCAGATAATGGAACTTCAATTTAATTAATGTCTTTCTAATAACTTAAATAAGAAAGGCCAATCACCTGTCAAACTAATATTCATGATTTCCAAAAACACAAGAATCATCGCTGATTTCTAATAACTTAAACAGAAGCCCATTAAATGCCGACTAATCATCACTGATTCCAACTAACACTGAGCCAAGACCGCCAGTAAATGTCAACCAATCCATCACTGATTCTAATTACTCACATTAAAGCCAATAAGCCATTAAATTCAAACCAATCATCACTGATTTCTAATACCTTAAACATTAAGCCAAGAAAGCCATTCTTAAATGGCAACAATAATCACTGATTTCTAATATATCATAATAGGCAGAGGGATTTATTATAGCGCCTGCTGCTGATTGGCATCTGAGCGCTTTCACAAATGCCGCTGATCACTGGGCCCAACCATACCATAAAGATCATTTCACGGGATGCAGCAGATCGGATCAGCGCTTTCCCTTAACAGCAAACCCATTTTGTTTTTTTTTTTTTGTAACTCCCGAAATAACCATGAGCCGGGACCAGCATTCCCACATATCGCATGGCGTAAATCGGGACATAACGAGGTTAGTTTCTTGTCAAGGGGAAATTACAAGACGGCTGAATCTCACAGGGCTCGAACACGCGCCTATACGCATGGATGACCATACACTGGAGTCGAAAGACGCTCTACTGATTGAGTGAGCATCTTGTCGCTTACTTACTTAAACATTAAAGCCAGAAAAGCCATTAAATGTCAACAAATCATTCATGATTTCTAATAATTAAACATTAAAGCCAAAGAGAAAAGCCATTTAAATGTCAACAATCATACAATGTGATTTCTATTACTTGAAAATTAAAGCCAGAGAAAGCCAGTTAATGTCAACTATCACACTGATTTCTAATTACTTAAAACGTAAAGCCAAGAAAAGCATTATATGTCTAACTAATCATCACTGATTTCTATTCCTGAACAGTAAAGCCAAGAAAGCATTATATGTCAAATTAATCCTCACTGATTTCTAATTACTTAAACATTAAAGCCAAGGGAAGCCATTAATAAATGTCAACTAATCAATCACTATTTCGACATACTAAACATTAAGCCAAGGAAAGCCATTAAATGTCAATACTCATCACGATTCTAATACTAAACATTAAAGCCAAGAAGCCATTTAAATGTAAACTAATCATCACTGATTTCTACTCCCTTAACCTTACAGCCAAAAGGCAAAGCCATTAAATGTCAATTAATCATCACTGATTCTAATTACTTAAACATTAAAGCAAAGAAAGCCATTAAAGTCAACTATCAACAACTCACCGTATTACTGTACAGGAGCGTACCGGTGTTGATTCGTTATCAACCCACAGTTGATTATGAAATAGGCGAGGCACGCCCGGCGCAGTGTTCAACGGAAAGTGCGTTTACGGGTACGCTTAAGTCGACCGCGCTATGTTCGCACGTTTAGAAACCTCTGCGTAAACGCGCAAGAGTACTGCACCAGGGCAAACTGCAAAGCAACCAACAAAACCATGACATTTTTCTCAAAAATATTAGTCTAGAAGCTGTTGTCGACTGCTGGAAACATTTCGTGTTGTAAGTGTAGAATAAGTAGTTCTATATACACGGTGGTATTATAAGTTTCCTAATGATGTTCGTGTTAGAAGGGAATTCAAACTTGTTACAGAGTGGTTTATCAAAAATCAACAAATTCTGCATCCGATGCGTCCGGTATTTTATCCCGCTCGGGCGGCTAAAGAGCCCTCGCGTGATAAAAAATACGCGGGACCGCATGGATGCATCGTTGTTGAATTTGGTTGACTGAACAACTCTTGTACCAGTTTGGAATCCCTAATAATCACTGATTTCTAATACCTTAAACAAATCTTATACATTCAACTAATCCTCACCGATTTCTAAAAACAAGGAAGAATTTAGTGTCACTAATTATCATGAATTCTAAACTGAAACAAAAAGCCATTAAATGTCACCTATTCATCACTGATTTCGAATGACTCAACAAGAAAGGCCCCTTTAATGTCATGAATCTCACTGATTTACTAATACGTCGCTTAGATACTTAAAATCCAACTTATTAAACACCCTTCCGGTGTGCCATAGTCGTTCAAATAATTTGAAATCTGTAATCAAGATATCATCATGCACACCGCTTGTATTTATAACAATTATAGGAGAAAACCCTGAAACTTCCTTTCTGACAGTAACTGTATATTTCTGCAGTTTACTCCAGTTCAGTTATTTTGTACAGATACTTGCAACTTCTCGATTTAATTAAGTCATACAGGTCAAATATGTGTAATTCAGAAGGCGCTATTTGACATCCGTTACTGAAGCGCAGAGGGCTGAGGCAACAAAGTGGACGAAGGCTAACTCATTCATTTGAAAACATCTCCATGGACGTAACGTTAACCAGACCTGACCCTCGGGGGGGGGGGGAGACGAAGAGGTATCCCGATTCCTGTACAAACGTATTGCCGCAAGCCGTGAATGGGTGGGGTACAGCTGGGCCACCTTATGGGCCTTGTGGTGTCCAGGGGCAAAGCCCCGGAATTCCGCGGGGGGGGGGGTCTCAGGTTTTGTTGGGTACCCATACTCGTTCCAGGGGTTCCGAAGTGTCCCCCTAACGGGACCAATTTCAAGTGAAATATACCACTAAAGGGACCAGTTTGGTAAAATTATACTTGTTTTCAGTGAAAATATACCCCTAAGGGGACCAATTTGCAGTGATAATTTATACCCCTTGCGTGACCTGTTATGTGAATAAAAGATAGACCTTTAAAATAGCAAAACAGAAAAAATGGACACAATTGTGCTGCTGCAAGACACACACACGCAGGGTTTTATTTTGCTGATATGTTTAGATTAATTTCCCTATTTGTATTCATTGACCAGTCACAATCGCAACTGAATTTGATAGCCCTAGCGGGATTAGAATGTCATATCCCTAGGGTATAGGCCCGCATTTGCAGCTAGTCCCTCTTTTTTGGAACGAGAATGGGTACCCGAACAAATTCCAGAAGGCCCTCAGGCCCCAGCGTGTGGTCCAGGCGCGGGCCCCAAAAGCTCCTGGGTTTGCCATCTTAGAGGTTAAAAAGTAGTTTTCAGGACACAATTCACAATTAAATTCATTTGAAACTACAATCTTTCTACAAATCCATTTCCGGTACATTTAGCCGACTAGTCATCATGATTTATTGAATAACTTAAACAAGAAACCATTTAATGTCGATAATCACACTGATTCCTTACTAACTAACAAGAAAAGCCAGTGATATCAACTAATCATAATGATTGCTAATAAACCGAAACAGAAAGCCATTTAATGTAATAATCCATCGATTGATTTAATAACTTAAACAGAGAAAGCCATTCAATGTCGACTAGGATCATTGATGTATTAAACTTAAACAGAAACGAAAAGGCCATGTTAATGTTAACTAATCATCACTGTTTCATAATAATTGCAACAGAACGTATTTAAACCGACTAAAAATGATCACTGTAAACGAAACAAGAAAGCCATTTAATGTCAACGGTACATCAGCTACATTTCTAAAAAATACCCACTTCAAACTCATGTTTCATGAGGGGTTTACACAGAGGAAAACTGTATCACATTGTACATACAAGAAAAGAACAAACTGACAAAATCACAAGACACTGCAGTGCTATGGTTTTATTCATTTAAAATAGGAATCAAAGATGCACCGAAAACCCACCCTACCGAACCCGCAATCAAAGATGCACAGTAAACAACATACCGAACCCGAATCAAAGATGAACAGTAACCAAACCACAGAAACCGCAATCAAAGATGCACAGTAAAAAAACCTACCGAACCGCAATCAAAGATGCACAGTAACCAACTACCGAACCCGCAATCAAAGATGCACAGTAAACCAACCTACCAAACCCGCAATCAAAGATGCACAGTAAACTAACCTACCGAACCCGGCAATCAAGATGCACAGTAAACCCAACCTTACCGAACCCGCCATCAAAGATGCACAGGTAAACCAACCTATGAACACGAAATCAAAGATTGCCACAGTAAACCAACCTACCGAACCCGCATTCAAAGATGCACAGAAACCAACCTACCGACCGCAATCAAAGATGCACAGTAAACCACCCTACCGAACCCGCAATCAAAGATGCACAGAAAACAACCTACCGAACCCGCAATCAAAGATGCCCAGAAAACAACCTATCTAACCCTTTTAGAGTGTGCCATGTTGTTATGTAAACTCAAATCTGGAATCTAGGATATTCATCTTGCACACCGCTTATATTTGTTAAAGAATCACACTGATACCATATTACTTGTATGTGCATAACTTTCGCAGTTATTTTTTCACACAACATTGATCTGTTTTATCAAACTACATTGAAAGGCATTTAGTCGAGGTATTTTGATAAACACTGTTCACCACATTTTACACCAAATACAATTTAAAGTATGTAGCGCGTACCTTGTATGGCTAGGACTAATTAAGACTGGAGATCGGTTTTGTATCAAGGCATGACCAAACCTTCTGAACGAACAGAATGAATCAAATTTGATGTGTGCCCAGTAAAAAGTGGAGAAATAGACTATGGGACGTAGACCAAAACAAACCAACTATATAACAAATTCTGTAGTCCCATATGGGGGCTAAGGGAAAAACCAAGTGTAATTTCATAAAAATGATTTAAAATCATTATAGCAGTCTGTTCCCGCGCATAAAACTCGGAACATTTCTTGAAAAATAAATAAAATATCACCTCAATTTATCTTTCCAAATTCAGTGACCAGGAATATGTATATACTTCAGAAACCATTAAATAACAAATTTACAATGGGCCCGGTATGGCGGAACCATTGTTATAGCTAGGTGTGATCAACTACACGATTCGTGTTGAGTAACAAAATACCCGAATCCTTTTTCCCAATAACTAACCAGTTTACATTATAAGATAGGTCGTTGACCCCGAAGTTTTAATCTGAAAACGCGTTAAATTGTATAGAAATGTAGTTAAGCAATAAGTACGATTTATTCTGCACAAAGTGTTAGGTCAAAGCTGCCAGCAACATTTTGTCACGATGTTTGTTTGTCTTTCGAATAAATGATGCAAAATGTGGTCAAGTTATGAACACGCACATAGAAGCTCAAGATTTACTTATATGTGAATGAGGATCAAGGTATGTTGTGTTTACGTCATTAAAATACTTCTTCTAAACGTAACACCTGAATCTCTTCAACCTCGAGACAATATAAAAATGGTCCTTTCACTCCCAGATAAAAGGAATCTGAATTGTTTTCTACACCACATACTGGTCGGTAATTGAATATCTAGCTCCATTGCTTGCTGAAAGTCTAGTGATTCGATGTCACTGATACTGGGGGAAATTAATTGAAGTGACATTTATTCATTCAAGAAAAAATGGCGTTTATTTGCGGGGAACAGACGGTTATAGATTTGAATAATTATTATGGATTTACACTTGTTTTCCCCTAGCCCCCCGATGGAGACACAAAACAACAGCATAGAAGGGCATGTCCCATCTATTAAACTGCACTAGGAGAGTGATAGGAAACCATGGTATAGGCAATATTGTGACCGATCCCGCCGCTTCCATAGCGTACGCATCAACAAAAAACACCCTACATGTATGCGAAACGCGTTACAGACGTCCCGCGGAGTGGGAGATCATTGGAGGGAAGTGGAGGTGGACCCGATAGGAGGGTACAGTACTATATGTTCATGAGGACACAAAAATATGATCATTATTACTAGCATTCCAATAAATTTATTTCTATCCATGATCAACACAGGGCAGCTTTGCCAGTGCGGATACCATGTCCCGCGGCATAAGTTGAAATCAGTCTTATGGTAATCACTTTGGAAGATGCACTCGGTAGAGTATCTGGGTACGTAGGTTCCTGGCGGTTTTGCGATTCTTTCGTAAGTTTGTTTGTGTGAATCGTCATCGGCGTCCATGCGATGGACCTGACAACCCGGGCCTGACAACCGAATTGTCTTTTGCATGAATCTTTCTCTACCGATGTTTACAATTTCGTACGTTCTTGCCAAATCCTTTTGACTAGATCGGTAGTCTTCAATTGGACTGATAGGGCAGAGTCACACTAACTGAGATATCCAGCATATTATCAATGTTCACACGGGTTTATTTCCTTTTATAATTCGCAAAAAACGAGGTTCAATGGGTCCCGTTACTAATGTGTGAATCCAATCAAATTCGCAAAGAAGAAGAAACGTATTCAGTTGACTAGGTACGGCAGAGGTAACTCACGGAAATTCCAGCCATCTCCTTAAGGCTATATCAATGTGTACAAGGGGTGGGTATTTCCTTTGGAAATTGCAAAAAAAAAAACCACGCGAATGGTTCCCTGTTACTAAGTTGATCCAGATCATGAATTCTCCAAATTGTAGTATATTCCCTTTGGTCTGCATCCACTAGTTAATGTCATTGTTCAACAGTCGTGCTTCTCCTGAATATTTCGATATACTCAGCAAGTTCCAGTCTTTTCTTCAAGGCCAGCAGTTTACTTTCCAGTGCGACATCTTCCCACTATTAGACTTTCCGGCGTGGTATATCGGTCCATTTTTATAATCATCACTGATTTCTCATAAATTCAACCAGAAGGTATTTAATACCGACTACTGATCACTGTAAAACTGAAAACAAGAAAGCCATTTAATGTCAACGGTACATCAGCCTACATTTCTAAAAAATACCCAACTTCAAAAATTGTTTCATTGAGGGTTTAAACAGAGGAAGCACTTTATTCAATTACGAAATTACAAGAAAGAAAAACTGCAAAATCACAAGACACTGCAGTGCTATGGTTTTCTTCATAAAATAGGCAATTCCAAAAGGCCCAGTGAAACCAACTACCGAACCCGCAATCAAAGATGAACAGTAAACCACCTACCGAACCCGCAATCAAAGATGCACAGTAAACAACCTACCGAACCCGCAATCAAAGATGCACAGTAAAAAAACCTACCGAACCCGCAATCAAAGATGCACAGTAAACAAACCTACCGAACCCGCATCAAGATGCACAGTAAACACCCTACCGAACCCGCAATCAAAGATGTCACAGTAAACTAAACCTACCGAACCCGCCAATCAAAAGATGGCACAGTAAACCAAACTCCCTACCGAACCCGCAATCAAAGATGCCACAGTAAACAAACCACTGAAACCCGCAATCAAAGATGCAAAGTAAACAAACCTACCGAACCCGCATTCAAGAGCACCAGTAAACCAACCTACCAAACCCGCAATCAAAGATGCACAGTAAACAACCTAACGAACCCGCAATCAACGATGCACAGAAAAACAACCTACCGAACCGCAATCAAAGATGCACAGGAGAAAACAACTATCTAACCCTTAGAGTGTGCCATAGTTGTTCATGTAAACTCAAATCTGTGAATCTAGATATCATCTTGCACACCGCTTATATTTGTTAAAAAGAATTCACACCTGATACCATATACTTGTATGTGCATAACTTTCGCATTTATTTTTTCACAAAACATTATAGTTGTATCAAAACTACAATTGGAAAGCATTAGCGAGGATTTGATAAACACTTTTCACCACATTTTACACAATTACAATGTAAAGTATGTAGCGCGTACCTTGATGGCTAGGCAATAAGATGGAATAATCGGTTTGTATCAAGGCATTGACCAAAACCTTCTGAACTAACATAATGAATCAAATTTGATGTGTGCCCAGTAAAAAGTGGAGAAATAGACTATGGGACGTAGACCAAACAACCACTAATAACAAATTTCTGTAGTCCCCATATGGGGGCTAAGGGAAAACCAAGTGTAATTCATAATAATGATTAAACTCATATACCATGTCGTCCAGCGCATAAAACTGGCACATTTTCTTGAAATAAATAAAATATCACTCAAATTTCCTTTCCCAAGATCAGTGACAGATGAATAGTAGATTACTTCAGCAACACCATAAAATAACAATTATTACAATGGGCCCGGATGCGGAAACCATTGTTATAGCTAGGTGTTATCACCTACAAGTTTCTGTTGAGTAAACTAAATAACCAGTCCTCTTCCCAATAACTAACAGTTTACATTATAATATAGGGCTCGTTGACCCGAAGTTTTATTCTGAAAACGCGTTAAATAGAATAGAAATGTAGTTAAGCAATAATTACGGATTTAATTCTGCACAAAGTTGTTAGTTCAAGCTTGCCCAGAAACAGTTTGTCACGATGTTTGTTTGTCTTTTCGAATAAATGATGTGAAAAACGTGGGCAAAGTTAATTGAACACGCACTATAGAAGTTAAAGATTTACTATATGGGAATGCGGATAAGTATGTTTGTTGTTTACGTTCATAAAAATACGGTGTCGTCTAAATCGGAACCTGAACTCTTCAACCCGAGGAAAATATAAAAATGGTCCTTCACTCCCAGATGAAAGGAATTCTGAACGGTTTTTCTATACCACATCTGGGTCGGTAATTGAAGATCTTTAGCTCATTGCTTGCTGAAGTCTAGTGTAATTATTGGTCACTGATACTGGGGGAATAAATTGAAGTAATTTTATTTCATTCAAGAAATTGTGCGTTTTATTTGCGGGGAACAGGACGGTTATAATTTTAATAATTATTATGGATTTACACTTGTTTTCACTTAGCCCCCCGATGGAGACAACAAACAACAGCATAGAAGGGCTGTCCCATCTATTAAAATGCACTCAGGAGATGTGCTAGGAAACCATGTAGTAGCAATTGTGACGATAGCGTACGCATCAACACAAACTAACCATACATGTATGCGGAACGCGTTACAGACGTACGCGGCGTGGATAATTGGAGGGGAAAGTGGAGGGGACACTATAGGAGGGTACCGTACTATATAGTATCATGGGACACAAAAAATATGATATTATTACTAGCATTTCCAAAACTTTAATTTTCTCTCCATTGATCAACTACAGTGCCGCTTGCCAGTGGCGATACCATGTCCCGCTGACATCAAAGTTGAAATCAGTCTTATGGTAATCACTTGGAAGATTGCATCGAGATATTCTGGGTACGTAGTTTCTGGTGGTTGCGAATCTTAAGTAAGTTCTGTTGGGTGAATCGTCATCGTCGTTCATAGCGATGGACCTGACAAACCCGGGCCTGACAACCGGAATGTATTTTTCGCCTGAACTTCTCTACCGCTGATTTACAATTTCACTACGTTCTTGCCAAATCCTTTTGACTGGCTGGTAGTCTTCAATTGGATGATAGGGCAGAGTACACTTAACTGAGATATCCAGAATATTATCAATGTTCACACGGGTTTATTTCTTTGATAATTCGCAAAACACGAGGTTCAAGGGGTCCACTGTAATAAGTTTGATTCAAATCCAATTCGCAAAGAAACGTCTTCAGTTGGACTAGGTACGGCAGGTTAACTCACTGAAATATCCAGCATATTCCTTAAGGCTATATCAATGTGTACAAGGGGTATTTCCTTTTGACAATTCGCAAAAAACCCACGCCGAATGGTTCCCTGTACTAAGTATGATCCAGATCAAGAATTCTCCAAATTGTAGCTATATTCCCTTTTGTCTGCATTCCACTAGTTAATGTCAGTGTCCAACAGTCGTGATTCTTCCTGAATTATTTCGATATACTCAGCAAGTTCCAGTCTTTTCTTCAAGGCCAGCAGTTTACCTTTCCAGTGCCGACATCTTCCTCCACTATTAGACTTTCCGTCTCGTCGTGGTATATCGTTCATTTTTATAAAGCGTATTTTAATGTAAACAGTCCAAGATCCTCGCAGAGCCTATTATTCTTACAACGTATTGCCTTTACCTTTTCCAACTGGATGAGAGACGAATAACTCCTGAATATAATCACAATCACTTTCCAACCCGGGCTTTCCAATGACTTTTGTCAGAGCTATCTAAACATATTGTTTTTGTGAAAAAATAAAGTGAACTGAAATATTTGCTTGGCAGAACACGCACTTCCCCGGAAAACACCAGGTGCAAAGCACCTGTGTGAATGATTGCAACAATGTAGCAAACATTCGGCGGCCAGACAATCCGCCGCCAACCTGCACACGACAGTCTCAAACTGAGGTGATTGAACCCTCGACATGGAGTCAAAGCCTCTCAATACGCGTGTCACAACGCTTTAATCTTGCCGATTTCGTTATGCGATCTACAACAAATTAGGTTACTAGTTAATACGTAACTTCTCTTATAATAACCTAAGACAAAACCCGAAACTTTCTTTTTCTGAAAGTAACCGAATGTCTTTATTGTTTTTTATTCAGTTCAGTAGGTTCATCCAGATACTTGCAAATTTAATGCAATGTTACAGTAAAATACGTGGTAATTCAGAGGGCGCTATTTGGCAGTCCCTTGTTGAGGGCAACATAGTGGACGAAGGTTAACTTCATTCAATTTGACAACAGCTCCAACTAAATTAAAATACAGGGCGAGTCAAAAAAATTGCCCCTGATAGTGTCCGCCATTTTGAATTGTTAAATACCATATGTCTCACATATGTGGTATCATCAGAAAGCTTATTTCATTATCTTTAATTTGCTGCAAAGATAATTCCAATCGGATAAGTACAGGCCGAGTTACAGTCTTTTGAATCAAGTAGTCAGCTTTCATCCCTATCCACGGATTCCCATGCAAATCGTCTTTCTTAGAAAGACTAAAACGATCAATAATAAAAAAAGATATAATTTTAATTCAATATTTAAAAAATGTAATTCAGTCGATTAAGAGAAAAATAAATAAATATAATAACATTTTACTTTTGTTGAATGATTTATTTGCTCAAGTTCATTTCTTTTAAAAAAATTATTCTATTTTTTCGAAACGATACCAAAACCCATTCGCTTTTGATTTAGCCGAAACTCTTCCCGGAACATTTCTAACAATCTTTGAAATAAGACCAACGGCTATTCCAAGTGTTTTAGCGGCCTGGGATATTTTTTTTTTTTTTTTTTTTTGTTACAGTAAAATACGTGGTAATTCAGAGGGCGCTATTTGGCAGTCCCTTGTTGAGGGCAACATAGTGGACGAAGGTTAACTTCATTCAATTTGACAACAGCTCCAACTAAATTAAAATACAGGGTGAGTCAAAAAAATTGACCCTGATAGTGTCCGCCATTTTGAATTGTTAAATACCATATGTCTCACATATGTGGTATCATCAGAAAGCTTATTTCATTATCTTTAATTTGCTGCAAAGATAATTCCAATCGGATAAGTACAGGCCGAGTTACAGTCTTTTGAATCAAGTAGTCAGCTTTCATCCCTATCCACGGATTCCCATTTGAATGCATGCGGCGGTCAACTAAGCAAATGACTCCACAAAATAACGATAAGGGTATGTCTATGTTTAGGTCAAATAAAGTGGTATCTTTAAGGTGTAGAAGCAAGTGATAATGGTAAGTTTGATTGGAAACACTTTTTTCAAGATGTGGCATATTTGGTCTACAAAATAGACAATAATTAAACCTCAAAAGGTTGTCACCAAAAACTGTTCCTTCATATACTCCTCCAGAAACTAATACATGTATTGCAAGTTAATTTATTTTTCAAATGATTTTTATGAGTGATGAGGACGTATATACGTTAAGAAGACATCGATGGTAAATTGTGACTGAAGTTTGTGGGGTTAACTAGCGTCACATTTATTCTGCAGTCAATGAATAGTCCGATTTTCTTCTGGACACTGATTTGCTTCGGACAATTCGCTGCACGCAGTTCATTTTAATTTGAATCTGTGGACAGAGCGCAAAATAAACTACTTGATTTAACGACTGTAGCCCGGTCTATATCTAACCGATGTGAATGATCTTTGCAGCAAATTAAAGATAATGAACTAAGCTTTCAGATGATACCACATATGTTAGATATATGTCACTGAAAAATTCAAAATGGCGGACACAATCAAGGTCAAGTTTTTTGACTCACCCTGTAGGTGTAGAAATATCGGCTTTTATCTAATATACGCGTCACGTCACGTCGCGTCGCGTCGCGTCGCGTCACGTAAAGTTACGTTCGCTTTGGATGTTTCCCCTCGTTAGTGAGTTATTGTATTATAGTTATGCTTTTCTTCCTTGTATGCCATGATTACATGTTGGTTAGTGAAATATCAAGTTTTCCGCACAAACCGCGACGTGTTGTTCCTTGGTTTACCGGAACGTATTTTGAAACCCAATAGCCGTTCCCAGGCGCACACCACAACAACAATGAGTCCATAAAATACAAGTAAAAAAGATACACTTCCCTCTCTGTTTTGGAGGTGCATCGTGACAATTATGATTTCACAGGGAGTGATTATGAAACTTTTTCAAAATATTTCCTTTTTTGAAGATTAAATTCTTTTATCGGGGCCGGGCTCGAATATAAAAGTGCCGGGGATGTGTGGCAGACAAATTAAAACCATGGGGGTATTCAGCCGATGAAAGGCAGGACCAGAACAGGAGGGTTATTGCGTGAGATCCAAAAAAAAGGAGATCAATCAGTGAAAAGACCATGAAAAAAATGGTGCGCGAAAAACTGAAGGAATTGCATAACATTGTCAATGGTCTTGTTAAAAATGTAACCAAATTCAGAAAAAAATTGCATAATTAGATTTCGGGGGAAAATTCCAACATTTCGTCAGTCAACAAGGGGTCTTTAAGTTGACTTATCAGTAATTGATTTGAAAAGAGGGGGGCCTTGGGTGACAGACAAAATAAAAAAGGTCTGTGAGTGAGAGCGCGTTGAAAAAGAAGGGTCAATATGTGCCCACACCTGCACGTCATCTATTATCAGCCGATTATCAGTACTTGAGTCCCCCCTCGGTCTAATATCGATTCGGGCATACAAAAAACGCCACCAATATTTGAGCCTACAATTTCTCCCGGCGGAGGGGGGGGGGTGGTAGGGGCACTCATATATTGAAAGTTGAAGGGGATGTGCGGATTGGACTTACAAAGTAGGGGGCATTCGGTGAGGAAATTTAAGGGAAAAAAAGGCGTCATTTGGTGAGGAGGATGCAAAACTGGGGTTCAATCACTGAGCCTCTGTCAAAGTATAATGGTGCGTCCCAGTGTTAAATATTGGGTCAATAAGTCCTTAAAATAAGTTCCTTACACAAGTAACCAATGTTTTAACGAGAGTGAGTTGAGTACAAACTTTTATTTGTCAAGACTGATTTTGTTTATGGTTGGGGGGAAAACTACGATCCATTGCAATATTTTAAAACTTTTAAAAAAAATTTTTGCACATTTTGCTTTACTTCGACCAGCGGAGGAAGACCAAATTACCATTATTACTCCGGAACGCGACGTAACGCGACGCGAGTGGACGTGGACGTGGACGGTATATTAGATATTAAGCCGAAATAGCGACTGCAATCCTGAAACCGATTTGGCGATTTAATGCGAGTGTTCGTATGGGCCATACACGACCTGTGATATACAGGGGATATCAAAATGAAGGGGGAAAAACAGGTGGAAAAATACATCTCATTCAAAAGGTATGATAGGTAATTTGGTTCAAAAAATAGTGCAGTGTAGATAAAACCATTATCTTTGCGAAAAACAGTAAAGTGTGACAATTTTAAGACTCTGTGACCAGTTTTGTAAACTTGCGAAAATGCAGTTGCGGCAAAGTCAGTAAAAATCAAAAAAGTTTGATAAATTTGCTTCAGCACTTACGGTTATTCAATCTCAGATCTCGACATGCCCGGTACCCGGTTGATCTCTGGCTGCATATGTCAACTCTTGCGATCATGGCATTAACAGCCGTCTTCTCTGACAAAGCTTTGCCCTGTCTGAGGGTGTCATCTGTATCTGTATTGTTCGTCGGTAGGACAGCAATCGGCGAATTTCACCATTCAAACGATCAAGGGCTGATTCGCGCAAGATGAACGTTAAGAAAAAAGAAACTAAGAATGCAGGTGTGTTTAAAAAGGTAAACAGTAGGGGAGTTGACCACTTCCCCTGGTAGTTGATTCTAGTCAGCAACTGTTCGCACAAAGAACGAGTTTCTGTAGATATCCAGTCTTGTGTGTATTCTTTGAAACTTATGTGTATTGCTGCTCCTAGTCCTTCTATCAGTCGAATGGGATTAGATACTGTGTCCCATCAATACGACGATACCCTTGTAATTTGGTTACATCATGATAAGGCCTTTGTCCTTATCCTCTCTGCTCAAGGGGGTCACCTACTTCAATTCTGTCAATAATCCCTGTGGACACTGCTTATAAAGCTGAAGTCACCACAGCAAAATTAGTGCCCCTCCATGAACCATTTTACAATCTTTTGCTTGAGCTGTGATTAGGTCCCAAACCACATTGGCATACTCAAGGATTGGTCTGACCAGCATATTATATGTAAAGACTTTCACTTCCCTCGGTCAATGCCAAATATTCCTGCGTAGAAAAGCCCAGGACCTTGTTGGCTTTATTCACAATGTTGGTGATTGGGACCTTCCAGGTCATCTTGCTATCGATTTCGACCACAAGATCTGAACTTGAATTAACCTGTTGAAGATCTTCCACAGAACTTGAATACTGCAGTAGGAGGATCCTTCTTAAATGCGATCTGCATAGTGTAGCATTTGTGGATTGAATGACCATTTTCCACCGATGCTGCCACCGGATTTAAATTTCTTAGATCTTCTTGCGAATATCATATTGATCGTTTTTGTCCTTGCCAGTAATAAACGAGGCAGTCATCTGCAAAAAGTCTGCTTTTACTTGGGAGTGGTTGGTAGATCGTTAACTATAAAGGCAGAAAAGTGCGCGGACCAGGACCGTGCCTTGGGGAACTCCAGACAAGACCCTTCTCGGTGATGATTTGTCCCCATCGCAGCCAACCTGTTGAATCGACCCATTAAGAGTTTTCGAGCCATTCAGGCAAGTGAGCCATCGGATACCATAATATCTGAGCTTTGATAAGAGCCGTTTATGAGGGACTTTATCAAAGGCCTTGGAGAAATCTAGTATGGCAAGGTGGTGTAAGTTAAACCATGTTTCCGATTAGATATAAAGTCTCATGAGCTGTTTTGGAGCAGTTGGTGACTTAGATCTTTTGCTCTGAAGCCGTGCTGTTATCAACTAGAACATTGAGCTTTTCCGATGTTTCATAATTGGAGTGAATGATGTGCTCGAGAGCTTACAAATGACACTATAACGGAACCAGGTCTATAATTCTCAGGTTTACTTTTATCCCCCTTCTTGAAATATGCCCGTGATGTTTTTCTTCCTTCCTTTGACTTGGCAAAGTACCTGATCCACAGAACCTTGAAATAGTTCTGTTTTAAAACTGTGGCTTTAATTGTTTTTTACGAACGATTTGGGCCACAAGTTCTTCGGAGCAGATCTTTAAAAACCAAGGTGTATTTGGTCAGGCCCGGCTGCCTTGCTCGGTGCCAGTTCTTTTCAATAACTTTAGTACTCCTTCCGATTCAAGTGCTGGCTCCAAGGGATGGAATATCTTTCCCCTTCCTCTTCCATTGTGAAAACACTAGCAAACTGTCCTCATGCCTCTGCCTTCTCCTTAGCTCACGGAGATCTTATTATCAACTTTGAGTGCTGATACTCCACCTCCTCACTCTAATCTTCTTAATGAAGACCATAATGTTTTTGGATTGTCCTTGATGTTAGATGTAAGGTTATCATAAATAAATCCCGTTTGGCTCGCTGCAAACTTCCTACGGACAGTTAATTTTTCTTTGGGAAAAAATTTTCTTAAAATTCTCAATCTTGTCTACCCCGATGGCCCTGCGTTTCATTTTGTATAAGCGTTGTTTGGTGCGACACAGCCGTCTATGCTTTTTGCTAAACCAAGGGAGATCGTGACGATTGGAACTCATCTTGGATGGTACATGCCCGTCCATGGTAGACTTTGATTTCCTTCTCGATAGCATCCCATTTTTCCTGCACGTCTGGTTGTTCATATTTTTGGTACTTGTTGGAACGTGTACATATCAACCTTGTCCGTTCTTCATATGCGCTTCTCATGAGGTACACTTTTCTCCGGGACTGGATGGCTTCTTCTTTTTGGTTTTTAAGAATCAAGCAGTGACGCAAACAATGTCATGATCACTTAGTCCTGGTTCAACAGGGATGTTATCAACAAGCTAGTATTATTGTAAACCCAAATCAAGTATCTATCACCCCTGTCGGTTGTCTACAATTTCTCTAAACCATTCTCATTGTAATATCAAGCATCTACTACGCATTGTCTACAGCGGAGCTTAAGGTGATAACACGTTGATTATCCATTGAGTAAATCCCCACAAACTATCACATCGCTGTTGGTGATTTCCTACCAGTTCAGTTAGTGTAGCATAAGTTGGATTAAACTGTGTTCATGGTCGTTGTGTTGGGTTTATAGCCTGTTCCCCGGAGCAAAGAGCGTCGGCCTTTCCAGCTCAACTTGTGCCATATCATTTCACTGTCACTATCCAAATTCATTCTTTCGTGTACCACACTATCTTTCTTACAGGCGAAGAGAACTCCACCATGGTTGTCCTTTGCCCTATCACGTCTGTACACATGATAGTTGCTGGGAAAGAACCTCGACGGTGCTAATGTTGGGATGTAGCCATGTCTCAGTGCCCTGTATATATCTGTTTGTTGCTGGTGAATCACATGTTCTAAATCAGCTGTGCTGTTTTTGATACTCTGGAAATGTATAGGACAAAAAATCTTGATAGAGGTCCTTGGTGTTAATCCGGATCTCTTTTTCTTATGATACAAGGATGGTTTAGCCTCTTGCTTAGTTGAAGTAGGAATCCAAAAGGACTTTCTTTGCTAAAGTTTCAGTCCATCGCTGTGTCACAAGTTGGAGCAAAACCACCAAAAGAGTGATTTAACAAGTCAATATAAACATTCATCACTCATCCCAATGCACTCAATATGATACCACTTTTACAGAGATCACACGGCCCACGCATGGTGATGATCAAACGGTTACTGCAGTTTCCACATGGCGCAGACAGTCCTTGACAATACGTCCTTTGTCCATTGTTTTTTATCTTATTATAGTCCGTCTGAATCGATCAAACAACTGGCATGGCACCTCCTTGACAGTCTTTTGTCAAGAGACCTTTCTATGGTTTGATAGTGTTACTATTGCAACTATACATGCAGCGGTGCCACCTGGTCCTGGATTCACACTTATGTCTCCAGCTAGGACTAGTAAGATACTCAAGCCAATATGGCAATTGGGTTTTGCTTCCAACTTCCCTGGTGAATTTCTTACAGGATGCAATTTGAACGTATGAACATAGAAATAAGTGCTCCCATTGTACAGTCCGGTCGATACTGAAAACTAGTAAAACCATGGAGAATTAAGTCAGCAGCAGTTGCTGCAGTTACCTTTCCCGATTTACTTTACTCCGAAAACCAATTCCTGCATCATCCCTAGTTAAGCAGAATGCTTGAGTTACTCAGAGCTTGGAGTTCTCTAAAATTATAATATGACGAGCATCTTAGGATTGCATGCATTCCCTCCACCAAGTCACAGTACTATACACACCGGGCAAGGCCTGTAGGTTGAGCGCAAATTTAAAAGCGTGAGAACATTCATCATTTTATGATGTAGTTGTACACAGCAAAACATGCAGATTTAAAAGTTAAAAATACTTGGATAAAACAGTACATCAACAATATTGCTAGCGATGATTGACACAAAGTTATTTTCACATCTATTCCTGTCCGGGATCCTGTGGGCCTGCGTATAAATTCATCCAATCCCGAAATTTTTATTGGTGACCGCACACGATGAATCAATACTAATCTATTGCACAAAGTTCAACATGTTCAGTGATGTTGTACTTACAGGACATCAATCAGGCGAACACGCAATATAACTAAGTTCACAAGATGACTTATTGCACCAGTTTTAACTATAATATAATAAATAAGAAATATCCACTTCCCTTTATCTGCCGATGAACTCCTGTCGTCCTCTCTGCCGAGCGTGTAAATTTTCAGATCCAAAATGGCCGTCCTTTCCCGCGGGTTAGTTTTAAAAACATCAAACACCAAAGTTCAAAAGAATCGCTAAAACTAATGTTCACAACTATGCACCAGATAAAATACACATCGATGATAGATAATATATGATGATATTTCCAAAACTTCTTGCGCTGCGAATGATGAGCTCCTCCTAATATCCAATCTCACGTTGTTGGTTTGCGGCTACAAGTCTGACGAATTCACTCCCTTCTTGATGACTGCTCCAGTTATCGTCCCGTCGTCGATGTTAAACACAAAAATTCACAAAGTTCACGAACAAAATATACTATCTAGACCACATATATGATGAATTAAAATATTAAAATGGAATTTGGCTGCAGATAACATTCAAAATGTGAAAAATATAAACAAATTTTGGTTTAAAATACGGAGCTCAATTTCAATGCGTCATGCAAGCGCGAGCGCCACATAACGCAATCTTCTTCGGTAATTAGTCTTTCCAGTTCATCAAGACGTCTTGTTACAGTTCTCCTCCTCTGTGGAGGAACACCATCCTGAGTCTATCCTGTGCACCCCAAGCATGCTGAAACTGCCCACTTCTTTGCAGGCAAAAACGGGCGAGGTTCTGTTCAATGAATGGAACAATGTCAGATCATTAATCATCTGGAGGTATTGATCTCCATCAATGTTGCCTCTGAAAAAGAATACTTCAATAATTGTTTCTCTGCGAGTAAGGCCAACCAAAACAGTAAATTTTCTTCTTTCATCAATCCGTTGATAGTCAAAATTAAGAGGCGGCTGCCCTCTTGGTGCATATTGTGAGTATTCACAGAGGAGTTTAAAGCAAGTCCAACTTCATCTCAATGACAAGGTCTTCCAGGAAACGTGGAGGACGGTTTCTGAGCCACTGGCAGAAGAAGTCAACACTGATAGTCTTGGAGCACCAACTGATATCTTCTTATCATCTGATAGTGGTGGAATTGTAGGTCAAACCGTGTTATCCTGTTGAAAGTGACACATGTATGGAATTCTCAATCCATTTCGACGACAGCTATACTCGTCGACCTCTTGCCTGCTCTGCTTACAGGTGGTCACTGACTGCTTGGATATTGGCAGCGGACCTTCCAGTTCGGGGACTTCCACAACGTTCCCTGTTCAGATTTCGACTTGTCTCAGTATTATGATACTTCTCAACATATTTGTATACGGCACTACATGAACTCGGGCGTACGTGTGGGTATTTGCTGACGGAATCTGCGAAGCACTTTTGCTACAGAGTGTGATGGTACTCTCCAACGAGGAATGTCTTTTGCTGTTGTATGAACAAGAGTAGTACAATATTTAAAAAAAAATCAATGCTCCTATTCATACGTTTTGGTAGGCCTATGTGAAACTCCAAGTGGGTATTTTTGGAAAGAAATCTATTTTCAGAATAAGAAGGTGGAAAATTTTCAGTTTTCACAAATCTTCCATAGTGGGTCTCTGTATTTCAAACGAAGCTTACCATTTGGAATCTATACTCTCCAACTGGAATCATTCATAAAGAAGGGGTGTTAGTGCAAGAAATTTAAAGAGGTACGAGGATATTTTCTGAGGATGCAATCTTCTCTAAACTTGTTTCAGTGTAGAATATCTACCGAGAACGTTTCGGAAGCTTTATTTTACTGTGCTGTATCCATGTTGCTGTTCAAATTCAACTTGTGTGAAGTAAAAGCGGCTCTTGTAGGGAAACAGTGCCAAAGATGTCATCCACGGTCTTGTGTTGTATAGCTTCAAAGTACATGATCGGAACCCTAATAATTTGAATATGGTTGGAGCATGTTAAATTTTTCGCTTGAGTGCACAACAATAGCTAAGTGAACCCATTCAATAAAAAACAGCAACAGAGAAGAACACGTGACCCATCACATTAACATAAGGCAAGAGTTGACCTATGTTTGTTTCTTGTGGGACTGCCCTGATAAAATAGCATCCACACAAACATTCACACAAACGCACACACACACACTCCTACACACAGGCAAACAATCACAGTTACTTTCAAACACTTTCAAACGGGGAGGAGAGAGGCTGGGACGCTAAAATAGGTTTCCCTCAAGATATTGCAGACGTCATCAGCAAGCTCAAAGAACCTCAAGAATCTATATACTGCTAACAACAAGCGGTAGCGACACAAAACGATTTGTTACAGAAAGAGCACTTCTTCTAGGCTGTATTCTATCACTAAGTGTCTTAATCGAAGGTATTTCAGAAGAATAATAGAGAAGCAATGGAGGATATTAAGGCGGTGTGGAATTTGTTGCATGGGAACATAACAACCTACCTTAGACACGCTAATGACATAAAACTCTTTCTGCAGCAGTAGAACGGAGCAAATCAACCTGTTAAACGGGTCAAGCAAGTGAGTTCAAAGAGCGGCCTTCAAATAAACCAACCAAACAAGCAAAGACAAAAAATGGTAATACACAAAGACAGTTATGAAGAGGCTATACATTGGGTGTCAAAAGATAGAAGAAGAACGGCAGCAATGAGATATCATAATGAGTCGCTTATCAACCTTAAATTATATCGGCACTTCTTAGAGGAGATGTCTGGTAGATAATAGATATAGATATTGAAGAGAAGACGTGCTAAGGCAGAACCTTAGGAAATGCCAGTTTTTAGTCTTCGTGGCCTAATTTGCTGTCCATCATTGGTCTTTACGACGAAGTTTCAGTTGGAGATAAGCTGGAGATAAAGGCTACCATGTGTCTATCCAGGAGGACATTGAGGAGCTATATACGTAAGATCTCTATGCCATATCATAAGCTGTCCTTTTTGGCTTGGATAAAGAGAGGTGACCTGGTCCACTGTGGATCTGCCACGACGGAAGTCAGCCTATTCATGTGGTAGCTGAGGATCGATGATGGAGTTGTGAATCAGTCGCTAAAGTAGCTTGAAGGGAATGCATAGGAGAGGGGTGTGTTGGTAGCTAGCTCTTAGGATCATCTTGTTTGGTTTCAGCAGTGCTATCCAGAGACATCCTGCATTCCTCAAGGCAGTATGAGAGGATTTTGCGAAGCCAGTTAGTCGCCTCCAAACCGGAGCGATGAAGAAATTATGGATGGATGTTCTCTGGCCATGGGGCCTTGCCAGGCTTGATGAGTTTCAGAGCCTCTTCCATTTCCTCCAAAGAAAATAATAATAATAATACATAATAATAATACATTGGCTTTTATAAAGTGCCATTTCATCAAGATCACAGCGCTGTTGCCTATTATTATTACGCTGCCATCAGGAAATCGTCACAATCATATCGCTTCACCTAGGTCGGCAGCTGGCCAAGCGCACAATCCTATCAGCACTTAGATTGTAATATTCCCCGTAACAGCTACCCGAATATCGCTTGGGTCGACGAGGCAAGCGAGGTAAAGTACCTTGCCCAAGTGCACAACACATTAGCCGCAGCGGGGCTCGAACCTGTAACCTTCAGATCATGAGTCGGCCGTCATATCCACTGGACCACATGTGTCCTCATCTAAATGTTGTGCCAGAAAAGTCAGAAGTACTGCTTGTCTACCAGAGCTTGGCTACTTCCTTCTAGAGTGATCATGGTGTTGGAGAAACGACCATTGTTTACAAGCACACTGGCGAATGAACACTTCTCAACTCTATGCCCTGATCTTCCCGTATTCTTTATGTAGTTCCACAGGACCAGAAAATATAATGATCGCACCCCTTTTACAAGTTAGTCACATAATTAGAGATCAAAATGCATCAATGGTCTACATACATGTATCCTATGGGTCATTTATCTTACCATCTAATTTACATACTGAAATGTCAAAATGTAGTTAATATACCATTTGGTTATATGATATGACGAGACAAAAATATGAGACTAGTTTCATCAAAATCGTGAATCGGGGCACTCTGAAAAAAAGTACCCCAGGGTGACCTTGAACCGATATGAGCCTATAATCATGATAATTCTGAAACTAATAGCCGTAGAGAGTGCAAACTATATTTTGTATTCCTAACGACTAGATGAATATTCAAGCGTTGGTTTCAAAACAATTAAACTTGTTTGGACATTGCTACCCCCATGTTTTACATGTTTCCCTGCCTTTGTTTTATACCTAATTTTTTCGAGACACTTAGTGGCGCAGACCGGATATCGCAGACTCATGATCATAAAACCATTGTAAATCGTAAGTTCGAGCCCCGCTGTAGTCAACGTGTTTGCGTCCCTGGGCAAGATACTTAATCTCAACTACCTCGTTCACCCAAGCGAAATCTGGGGAGCTGTTACGGGGAATATTACAATTTAAGTGCTGATAGGGATGTGCGCTTGGCCAGCTGCCGGCCTAGATGAGGCGAAATGATTGTGACGATTTCCTGATAGCGGCTTAATAATAATAGACAACAGCGCTTTGAATCCTTCGGAAAAGGCGCTTTACAAATGTCGGGTATTATTAATATTATTTATTATGCATTATTCTGTGACAATTTAAAAATATGGTAATGCTAAAATTGTTTCTGCTGCATTTTTTAGTTCAAACAACTTTCGTGAATCATAATTTCAAATGCGGTGACCCATCCAATGGGCTATTCTACTGAAAGTATATACTCTAGCTTGGTGAATTTCAGCAACCTTTGCGGGACAAATGTTTTCAAAATATGAATCTTACGAGAAAAATTATGAATGAAAAACACAAACAAGGAAAAAAAAAAAAATACTCATATATACGAGATACCAAGATTGAGCAATATTACGGTAATATACCCATGAATTTAGATAAATTTAAAAGTCAATGTGGGCAATATAATTGCCAAGTATTTTATCATATTTTTGCGTGTAGAGCCGATATACACACTGCAGGATTGGTTTCAAAATCGTATAATTTGTTTTTTACAATTGACCAGGATTGGACATCGGGCTGGTAAGTGATCGCAAGTATATTTTTTTAATAGACTTGAGTAAAACACTTTTTGAACTTTAACGTCTTTGACCTTATCTCCGTATACGGGAAAAAGTGGGTGTCTTATTTTGTGAGTATTTATTTGAAATGTATTTTAAAGCAATATTGGACATTTTTGAAGAGCGCCCCAATTTTCAAAATTTGATATTTTTGACAGGTACGTGGTAATTGTCTAGAAACTATACCTGCGAACGAGGAATGCTAAAAAATGCGTTATTTATCCAAAATAAGCGATTTTTTTTTTTTTTAATTGGAATTGGGATCCAGATTGGAATTAACCGCCAGAGGGAAATGCTACTTTATGTCCGATCCATGATGAAATCGTGGCCACCTCGAGAAAATAAACCTCTAATGACTTGCCCGAACTATTAAAACAATAATGGATGAGCGTAGACACGTACACGGCGCTGTTTACCGGCTATTTCAATGGGGAAGGCCGTTTCCAGCAGCCGTTGAATATTATGGGATCCCGATAATAATATTCTAGTACAAAATTCCTTCGTTTGTGACACATACATTTTCGAGCTTAACCATTCAAGGTATAGCTTAACTAGCCAGTTACCAATGCAACCGGGTAAAAATCTCCAATTTTTGAAAAATGGGGGCGCCCTTCAAAAAAATGTGCTAATTTTTGCTTAATATAATTTTTCCTTATTGCTATGTGTTTTTTCGAAGCTATAATGTTTGCTTTGGAAGTCGGGAGAATTGTAGAAGTAACAATCCTTGAGGTAAATGTCCTTGTGTGGGAAATTTGATACTTAAAGTAACCAGCATATGGTATAGGGTAATAACCTTATAAAAAAAAAACAATCCCCCGGTGAAATATATTATGTCTGTTATTTTGGATATACATCAGTGTACTCATCAATAGTCAATCTAACAAACGCATAACATATGGATATATGTAAATAAAATGATGAATTAATTGAACTGCTCTCAGGGCATATACGTTTATAATAATAGTAAGCCATGGGTATATGAGCATTCAGACTGAAAGAGCGACGCTTTCCACAGTTTTGGGAAGTAGTGGCGTCTCTAATTTGAAGTTACACGATCTGGGTTATGTTCTGGACGCATACCCCCGCAGCCGCGCGCAAGTGGCTTGTAGCCTGCTACCAACTAACACGGGGATCCCGGTTTTATGCGCATTCAGTCCACGGTAAGGGTATTAGCCGGCTGACTATGTTTTCGTTTGTAGACTTATGGCCCATCTTTTTCACATTCATGGCGGGTCAATTGAATATTCATTATTAAGAACAATATACAGATGTTAAATCTTAAAAAGGAATTTTATGTATGGGAATAACAGCCAATTTTTGGAAAAAAATAAAGATTTGATGACGGTACGGCATTGATGGTTTATTGTTTGCTTCGGGGGACCCTTCAGGTAAAAATGACGTACGTATCCATACATTGGAAAAAAACAAACCGATTATCGTCATGTACGTCGGTTTTTGAAATGTAGGGAAAAAGTAAATTGTACTGTTTA